>NQII01006699.1:103675-113873 GCA_002778355.1 Clitarchus hookeri
TCACTCACAAGAATAGACTGGCTTACCCGCTCCATTCTCCTCCCCACCCTCCAAAGATTCTCACTGTTGTTTCCTCTCCTTCTAAACACCCCCTTACTTATCAGGCAGCGTAACCTTTGCCAAACTCCCTCCCCATTCAGCCACCTTATACATCCTGACCAGCCTTTCAACTTTCCTCCTGTCCTTCAACGAGATCCACCCCATTTATTTTATCATCACTGATGGCCTATAGTCCCCTTCGTCCTCACCATCCTGCCCCTGTCTTCTCCACCTACCATTCCCCCATCTTGCTGCACGTTTTTGCACCTTCACTAGCTCTCGCACCTTCACCATCATGTATGGGTCCTATGCTGCTGCCGCATATTCTAACATAAGCTGTACCATTGCTACATATGCTTTCTTCTTCACCTCACTGCTGACTCCCTTCAGAACCTTTCCCAACATACCCAAAGCCCTTCTTCCCTTTGCAACCACCCTCTCTAACTATATTTTCCATCTGAGATCTCCCTGCAATACAATCCCTAGATACATATATTCTGCTGCTTCTTCTAACACTTGCTTCTCCCATTCGTGCATGACCCTGCTTATCACCTTTTTATTTGTTTACCTCACTACCTTAATGTTTCTCTCATTCATCTTCATTTTATTCTCCATGGTCCACAACCATATCCTGTCAATGTCTGCCTCCAAGTTTTCACCCCCTACCATCCCCGCATACAATACACAATCATCAACAAACAACCATATTTTCCCCCTTATCGCAGAACCCATGTCATTTACCATAATGGTAAACCAAAAAAAGGCCCAGCATGCATCCCAGTGTCACCTTTGACGTAACCTCTCCTTTCTCCGATATTGCCTCCCACACTTTCACCCTCTTTCTTCGCACTCTGAGGAAGTCCCCAATCCATTCCACTACCCTCTTGTCCAGTATCAGCTCATCCACTTACTTCATCAAAGTGCCATGGGGCACCTCATAAAATGCCTTCTCAAAATCAATGAAGCAGGCATCAACCAGCTTCCCCTCTTCAACTGCCTGCACCAGCTGCAACTCACATGAGTGTCCTTTTCTGAAATCATGCTGTGACTCCTTCAACCAATTACTTGTGAATTGGGACCACCAATGCATTCTTCCAACCTTGTGGCAACTTACCCTCTCCTATAGACTTGTTAAACAACCCATCTAAATATTCAACTAACTCTCTTCCACCAAACATAAGTGCTGCATTACCTATCCTGTCTGGTCGCAATACCTTACTGCTATTCAAGCCCCTGATTACCATTGCTATATCCCTTTCCCTCATCTTAAACTTACTAAACAACCCCTTATTCCTTTTAGCCTCCCTATTCCAATCCTCTTTTGCCTAAAACACGGACAAATGCTGGCCTTACAGCACCTCCGATTGTTCTTGGTCATTTGACAAAGTCCTGCATCGCTACCTTTTAGCAGAGGTATCCCTTCTTCTCCTCTCATTACCTTGTTAACTTACATAAACAATTATTTCATTTCCTTCTTCCACCATCTTCCCTAAGAATATATTCTTCACCTGTTTGATCTTCCTTTCAAGCTCCCTTCAAATTTTCTTCATCAATTCCTTAGATCTAGAAATCCCTTCATTTCTCCTCTTGGCATGTAATTTTCTACATTTCCTCTTCAATTTTAGAATCTCGGTCTATAATATGGTGGATCTCCCCCGGACCGTAATCGTTCCTTTGCCACAAATTTCACCAACATAACCTCTAGGCCCCCCCTGGTGACGGGTAAGTACACACCTGTGAGGGTCCTTGTCTTCCCAGGTAGTAATCATTAGTTGGGACTGGGTTAAAGGTAGCTAGGCGACCCCGCCTAGTCCTTCCTTAATAATGGCATTTTACCCGACGTGCGCGAATAATCAACAGTGATGAACAAGTTTTTTTCATATATAATTTAATTTTTTAATGACAAGCACCATTATATAAATAAAATACTTCTACCAAATAGAAATTAATCAAACTGCGTTACAAATTGGTTAGAGGAAGTATGCATACATCTCAACGCATTTGTTTACAAAACAGTTTAAACCTAAAACAACCTAAAATCCAATCCGGGCCGTTTTCGCTAGATGTGTTGGCAGAAAGCAGTTCAATGTTGGGACTACAGAGTGAAATTTTTTCGCTCTACGATTCGAACTCAGAGATTGGTTGTGTGCAGCCAGCGACATCACACTACTCATCTTTAGTCTACAAACAACTGTCCTTATACGATAAGATACCAGGTTGGGCTGCGATCATTAGTTCGGTAAAGTAAATCTTTCTGTAAATGTGGCTAAGGAACACATTTTCCTTTATGGCTGTACAGTTGGATAGGGGCCAGCGCAATGTTTTTTATATAATGTTTGATATTTAAGGTGACGTCCACCTAAGTCGTAAGGGACAGCTACAGAGAATTTAATCCGCTCCTAATAATTTTCTCAACTGAAGGTAACCACTTGAAAAATTATTTTTTTTAGTATAAAATGCAAATTTTATCTGTCAATAAGAAGAAAATGGTAAAACCTTAATTCCATATTTTTAGCCAATAATGTGTATTCCAATATGAATCACTGTGTGTAACAGTAATATACTGTAATTATCCAGAATATATGCTTTTCCTTAAAAGAAAAACTTGGTAATTATTCAGAGTAACGGCTTTTCTGTAAATAAAAGAAAAAATCACCGAAAGTGGTATATTTTAACTCTACTAATTACACAGAACAATTACGATAGTGGGGAGGGCTATGAAGATCAGGGAAATTGTAGTGTAAAATCATTAAAAAAAACACCCACATAAAATACAAAAACACTTCAATTTAACGTTAAACCACCCAATTTCGTCATATGTGCCCACCTAACCTAACTTTACCTAAACCCACAATGATTGAATCACTATTTTATATTTTTAAGGTAATTACCATTTTTAATCTCACTTAGGATTTTAGGCTTTAATTAATCCTACGATTATAGTTTTTTAATCTAATCTTTGATTGTAGGGTTTCAATCTAACCTAGGTTTATAGAGTTTTAACCTAACCTACGATTTCATTCTAATCTAGGATTTTAGCGCATTAATCTGACCTACAGTTTTACTCTAATCTAGGATTTTTGCAGGTAATTATTAAGTTGGGAGGCTTTTCTGTATAAAAAAAAAAAAAATGGTATATTTCCACTTTACTAATTATACTGAACACGAATATACTAGGTGCATTAATGTACGACTAATTTCTTAACATGTGCCCACCTAACCTAACAGAACCTAACCCCACGAAGGGTGAATCACTATTTTACATTTTTTAACTAAGGATGTTAACATCCCAAAATTTGATTGGATCCTAACATACCCAGTAAAGTAATATAAGATTCTACAATATTAATCGAATCTCCTATCAACACCCTACAATCACAGACTAGATGGGATCCATATAATCCTACGTTAGTTTAAATTACTGTAATCCTAGGTTAGTTAAATCGCTACAGTCCTAGGTTAGTTTTATTAAAATGTAAAATAGTGATTCACCCATCGCGGGGTTAGGTTAGATGTGCACATATTATACAATTAGTCATACATTAATGATGCTACTATAGTCGTGTTCTGCGTTACCTACCAATAATCCCAGGGTAGTTTAGAAAGAATGTGAATTTGTGGGGTAAAAACGTCCGGAAAGACCTTGTTTGAATTACGNAATAATCCCAGGGTAGTTTAGAAAGAATGTGAATTTGTGGGGTAAAAACGTCCGGAAAGACCTTGTTTGAATTACATAATATAACTACATTTGCACGTTAAGCTACCTGTTAGTTTAGAATTCTACAATCCTAAGTTAGTGTAGAATTCTACAATCATCCGTTAGTTAAGAATTGTACTATTGTACATTTTTAAACTAACCTATAATTGTAGGGTTTTACACTAACCTAGGATTTTTGGGTTCTACACTAAACTACAAATTTAGGATTTTAGGGTTTTAAAGGAGCCGTAAAACACACCAAAATTATATCAATGTACTCACCAATGTAGGCGGGTGGTACAAAACCTCTGTCAACTGCCAATTCAACCTCACCTCACTCGATGAAATCACAATCTTCCACAAAGCACCACATTCGCGCATATAACTTACTGAAACACTCGTTTACAGCCGAATATATACACAGAAGCACTCGTTAATAGGCTAATATAACGTACAAAAGCACTCTTTCTTGCTTTCTCTGTTTTAAATCCGCCGGATTAGAACGACATGAAACATGCCGGCAAAGGCGCGAAGGCGGCTGACCAGGATAAAAATTATCCGTTAAAATGCCCGTTACGACTTCCGTGGCCGCTAGATAGCATGGAATTTGCAATGCGAAGCCATTATTAATGGCGGTAGACGTTAATATACGTAAACAAACAAATTTCGCAATTTCTTTAAATATGCTTTACTTATTTTAACATTACGCCTTCTTGAATATGAACAAGGTATGCTGTGCAGAACCCATTAATGCTACTTTTGTTGGTCTAAAACGTTTCGTTCAAAAACTTAAACAAACTGGCTCAACAGTCCTTTTGCAATTTTGTTCAATTTTTTTTAATATGTTGTACTTATTTTAAAGCTACGCCCCTAGTATATTCGTGTTCTACGTGATTAGTAGAGTGGAAATATACCACTTTTTTTTTTTTATTACTGAAAAGCACCCAAACTTAATAATTTATATTTTGGGTTTTCAAGATGGTTAAGCATACTGGACGTATATGAATTAACTCACCTAGGTACGCAGCCGGTATAATTCCACTGTCCTGGGCCAATTCAACTAGCGTTGTGATGTACATACTAGAAACCCAACCAGTAGTGGCCAAACAAAGTTAATTATATGGACTGGGAAACGCACAGAAGCACTCGTATCTTCAGTCATTTCTCATTATTCTTCAATCACAAGCCTTCACATGGACGAGTTCGGAAGTCACAAACCACGCCCACACAATACTATGCTCACCACGATCCACATACTATTCCATACACCAGGCAACTAAACACTGTTCGCACCTGCGCAGATAGCATAACGTGGCTATTCAATATGGCGTCCAATGTAAACAAAGCAGCCCAACTGCTCGTACTTTAATCTATTTTATTTAGTACATTCTTCTTATTTTACGATTACACGATCCTCAATATTAGAAAGGTTAGCTGTGCAGAACCCATTAATGTTACTTTTGTGTGTCTACGTTTCCTTCAGAAAAGCCCGTATTCTGAATAATTACCGGCCACTTCAGAAAGACAGATTTTGCAGTCACCACGTAACACCAACAGTACAAGTGGACCTCTTCCATCTTGTTGCAATGGATTATGTTAGTTCTGAAATTCAACCAGTGTGCAAATATCCTAACACAAGGCTTTATTGAGAAAAGTCATGTGGTGTAGAAATGGTGCAGGAAGCCATGGCTACAATTTGTAACGTGTTTTTTGTAACTTGTGGAACAGGGCCCTGATATCTGGAGAAATATCTTGGCGTAACACAACATTCATTATTTTTTTATTATTTGTTTGTGAACTAAGGTAGTGATTTGGATTTGTTCAACTTTAAAGGAAAGAAAACTGTTCACAAATATAATTTAAAAAATGCCATCAGACTGATTGCCTATTTATTGTTGTACACAGATGACAAAATAGCTAAGCCACATGCCATTTTCACGTTTAATACATAAACACACTGAATGCAGGTTGTATTTCCAGTTGTTTCCCTATAATAGTTGGGGCAACTCAGATATGAGCGAGGGCCTCAAGTTTTTACGTACCTCGTCTATTTCTATGCTTTGTGTGCACGTGTTTTCAATAGCTGGATACAAGAAAGTAGTTCCAGTGTGATTGATTTTCAAATGTTTTCCTTCCATATCAGCTCTCATCTGGTGATCGAGAGATAACACTTAAAACATATTAAAAGGGGAATTTTTTTTCTAAACTGAAAAATTCCAGTTTCACGGCATTTTAGAAGTAATATAGGGTCCAGCAAGTGATCAACTTGCTTTTACCATGTAATTGGTAGAATTTGGAAGTTGTAGATTCAAATAAAATTATTAAGAAAGGTTTATAAGCTGGTGTTGGTACACGAACATCATACTTAGTTAAACTTGTTGGCATTCTGCGGAAACTCGTGTATTCTAAAGTACTGAGTGAGGTGGGAAATCTGTTTTCCAACTATTGCTCCAATAGGAGCCTCTGGTTGAGCGTAATTTGCGTAGATATTACAGTTTGTAAGCGTGTAATGTAGTCTAGAATGTGTCGGTGTTCTGCCATCAGTGTTTACCTCGCAGAAGACAGTCTAGCTACGAGCAGGAAGTTAATATTGTTTGTTAACAGCACTAGTTATTGAAATGCTTGAACATTTAATACTATTACCGTTGTCTTTAAGCAGAGAGCACATTCTCATGCCTATTAATGTAAAGATAGACATAGCTGTGTATGTTACTGACGAATGTCATAGTTGCCAGTTACCCAAACAAGCCTACATAAACATATGTAGATACGTGAAGATGCGGAATGTGAACTAATATGGAGGAGTAGCTTAAATAATAGTCTCTCATAGAACATGTGTGTGTGTTCGGGTTTTCAGAACTCTACAGTGCAAACTCATCTAATATTCAGACTCCAGTTTATGAATCTGAGCAGTAACCCATTGTAAGAAGGCAAGAGCAGTGAGAAATGGAGGCTGCGTTAATGTAAAGCTAGGAGTTTGCACACCAAAACAATGCACGCACACACTCAGCCATTCTTTTGTTAGCAGTGCGCATCTCGCCCAAGACAAGGCAACGACATGTGTTTCACAAACAGCCATGACTATACTGGAAACTGTGGTACCTACTTCTCAACTGACGTGTGTATCGTTAAGTGAAAAGGAATGTATTAATAAAGTGTATAATTATTGAGAGTACTTCTTCACTGGCTGTGTTCTGTCGTGCCTCTCTCACAACTGTGGAGATTGCCTGCAGTGGATCTCAGCATCACACACAGGTCATGTGACCTGCACATGATACAGACCAACCAATCACGATCACGTTCAGCTCCCATTGGTCCAACACTAGCCATGAATATAGGATGTGTCCAGTAGCTGTAAGAACACGCCTCATCGTCAGTATGGTCTACATGTGTTTGTTGTATCAGTGCAGTGTGTCAGCTGGGCTGGGCTGTGTGTAGGTACTGTGTTCCTGTCTTCACTCAGTGTGGTTATTGTTCCAGACAATGACTGAAGTCGCAGTGAAGCAGGAGCCGTGCGACATAACATTCCCAAGGATCAAGGAGGAGTTGGACGAACCCATGGTAAGTGCTGTTTTAAGGAACTGCTCTTCACTTTTATAGATGCACCTTCTTGTAGTGTAATGCCATCTCACGACAAGGTCGGGAACATCACAAAGTGTTCATCCGCAGTGCAATGAGATGGCACACAAAAGAAGATGGGGATCAAAATTCCCTTCCTTGTCACACAAGAGCTCTCCAGGAAAATAGAGAGAAAAAATAAGATTGTGAATGTGTCGNAAGAGCTCTCCAGGAAAATAGAGAGAAAAAATTAAGATTGAGAATGTGTTGTTCTATTCCAACCTTTACAAAATAGGTTAATTATACTTTTTAAGAACAATAAAGATAGGAGCAGACATAACCTTCAAAATTGCCCCTTTTTTTTGTTACATCATTGGTTAGTACAAAATTTCCCTTCCAGTAAATAGAAACGGGAATGATTAGGTTGGTTATATTTATAATTTCCCTTCCGGTAAATATAAACGGGAATGATTAGGTTGGTTATATATATTAAATAGCATTAACATGATATTCACACCTGAGGTTTTACGTTCTGAGATGCTACACAAAATACATCAGGTCCACATGGGCATTGTGAAGTGCCGTCTGGTGGCCCAACATCACACAGGACATCAAGGCACTGATGGACAACTGTACACAGTGTTTGCAACAACAGCAGCAGTGAGCAGAATCCCTGCTACCCTCACCACTGCCAGAGCGACGTGGTCCTTGGTGGGAGTGGACGGAATGGAATTGTGAGTGGCTAATACTTGGTGGTGCAGGATTATTACAAGTGATATGCATAAACCGTTAGACCTNGACGTGGTCCTTGGTGGGAGTGGACGGAATGGAATTGTGAGTGTCTAATACTTGGTAGTGCAGGATTATTACAAGTGGTATGCATAAACCGTTAGACATATGTAGCGGTTATTACATTGTTGGAGAACATATTTGCTAGGTATGGCATACCAGAGACCGTGCGTTGTGATGGAGGAACTCGGTTTACTTCTTGGGAAGTCCACGAGTTCTCAAAAAAATATGGACTCGACCACCTCACATGAAGTCCAAAGTTTGTCCAGTCTNCACATGAAGTCCAAAGTTTGCCCAGTCTAACAGCGCAGTGGAAAGTGAAGTAGCGGTTGTAAAGAAAATCTTATCTAAAACTGGAAATCCGAATCTCGGACTGCTTGCATATTAGGCCATATCCCTAGAATCAGGATTATCACGAGTATAATTGTTGTGTAGAAGAAGACGTGGCCTACACTACCAGCGATGCCTACTTCTTTGGAACCACACGGTAACCCATGGGGATGGTCTAATGAAGGGGTGGTGTAAGCAAAACTACAACAAAGCCATGGTGTCAAACACGTGAAACCCTTGAAACTCGGCGCTTAGGTGTAGGTGCCGGATCTGAAAAGATATTTAACAGTTTGAGGACTGACATGTTACCCTAGGTCCTACCAACAATTTACAGACTCGTGTATTATCCGGTGAAACAGAAGAATGTTAATACAAACACCGACAGAGATCAAAGGATGTGACTGAACTACAGTCACGAGAGAGTCTACGAGACACCCAAGCCAGGAGCCTCAGAAGCCAGTGAACGTGCAAGAACCAGCACATTTGCAGTCAGAAAACAGTAAGAAAGTTTTGGAATCCCCAGGTGGGCTATTGTAGCTGGTGCACTTACCTATATATTTTGCCTGAAAACAATAATTTTAGTTAAAATAATTTATATCTAAGAAAATTTTTAAACATGTATATTGAACTTGTTTTTAATGAACTGCTTTCCGTTTGANAAACATGTATATTGAACTTGTTTTTAATGAACTGCTTTCCATTTTATATACAGATATTTAAATATTATGTAAATTTTTTATTTTTGAAGTTATACTTCTTTTGGTGCGTTGAGGGTAAACTTTTAGTGTGGAACGGAAGTTGCGCGCACACAGTGTAACAAAATTCGACAGTTAACATGGTAGAGGTGTGACCCTTGCTCATGTGCGTATCGTCTAGCTATATACAAACGCAAGGTACACAACATAAAACGTGGTTATATTAAAAACTGACAGAAAATATGTTTATGTAATAAGCAAATTGAAAAGCAGTTCATTTATATATGTAATTCATTGTGAATATATATATCTTATTAATTAATTTTACTTACATTGTGCTGTAAAAAATTTGTTAGTGAAAAAATTTGTATAGTAAAATTTTGAAAGTGTTTTCAAGTATTTAAAGTTAATTTAATTATGTTCTTTAATCATTTTATGGTTTTTCAACCACATAAATTATTTGCATATGTAATAAAATTTTATTTTAGTCACACTATAGAAGTATAGCTTCTAATGCATGTACATAATTTTATTTATTCTTATTACCTATTTTATAACAAAATCTAGTTTACCCTGTTTTCTGTTACTGTTACAATACATAATGTAGTTGAAATCACCTGCTTGCTGTCTCTGACAATATTCCTTGAAACTCACTGAGGGTGAGTCTTACCAACATCGTGTACAGTTACTGCATATTCCATAATATATGCTGTTGGTTAAGCAGTAGTTGGTATTTGCTAACCTGTTTTGACCAAACTTTACTTCTCTGTCGGCAGTGTAAGATAGCATCTCAGTGACCCTGTGATATTTTGGAAAATATGCAAAATTCTTGGAGTTCTCTCGCCAAGCACAGTGCAGACTTATACAACTATACTAGTTTACATCAAATGAAAGCTATCGTTAATACATATATCATAACTTCTTGCAACTTAATGTTTTTAATAACCTGATATGTATTAGAACAAAACTACTGTATTTATCTGCTGAGAATGAGAACAACACAAAGTACAGAAATGTTGTCTTTCAGAAATAGTTCTACCATTGCCAGTCAACACCGTCAAGATGCTGTAAACAAGGAGGGAGTATGCGA
>NQII01006700.1:0-20904 GCA_002778355.1 Clitarchus hookeri
CTGGAGTGATGTCAGTCCCTTTGGTGTTGTCATGGCCCATGTGGTTACTCCCCTTCCACTCCGTCAGGCACCAGTGACGTCGTCCCAGGGGTGTCCCGAGGAGGGGAAGGGCATGGAGGCAAATAGGCCATGCATAACACTATTCTGTTGAGCTTAAAAAAAGGTTTTTATAACAGTTGCTGAAAATGTATGAGGAACATAAAGAACCAAGGCAGAATCGTATGCTTCCTGAAAATGTATACAGGGTACATGTGGTCATTACAAAAACATGAGTAACATACAATTTTCATTGTTTACATATATATCTCTGTGTTTGTGTGTGTTTTTTTATTTCTGTCTGTCCGTTCGTCCGCCCGCCCGCCCACAGACATTTTTACAATGGAAAACGGATACAGGCAACTCTTGAAACTATTTCCTTTCAAGGTTTCCCAGGGAAAGGGTCATTGCATCAAATGAGTTGTTATTTAAAGTTTGACAGGTTCTGACCCACCCGTAACCCCTATACAGAAAAATTGCATCCAAGTTTTACTTAGGTGGTTTTTGCATGGCTTTAGCAGCAAAGTTACATGTTACATATGTTAAATACAGATTCCTGTGAATTGACTCTTAAGATATACACATTTGTAATATCATTCCTTACATCCTCAAAATGTCATTATATCGTGGGATGGGGGGTTATTAAATGTAGAATGTAATTTTGGAACATCAATGAACCGATTTTATGGAAGACTAGAAAACAAAAATGTAATCATTGTTCAAACCAGTAAGCAGCAGTTTCTTCTAGTTTTATAATTCTGTAATATTTTTTTTTTAATTTCAGATCACTTCCAGCTCCATTTCAGAAGGAAGTATTACTCCGCTGCTTTGTAAATACTGTAAAATCTCAAGAGGCGCATTTATTGGATGACATATTGAATGATGGCATTTCTGAAGAAAGGCTGGTTTACATTTTAGGGCGATGTTTGCCAAGGATCATTCCAAATGTCATATTGAACAAACGTGAAGTAAGTACTTTTCTTTACTCCCCTAGTTTACAACTTGTGCTGTAATATTTGTGAAAGTACATAATAGTTTTGATAATGCTTTGATGCTGAGTGAGAGTGGGACGTGGTAATACTTAGCCAACAGATTTGGAGAGGACATTTCAAATATTTACAGAGTTCTACCTAGGTTCCAGCAGGTTTGCACCATATTTATTAGAAATACTGTATTTACTCGAATCTAAGATGCCATCAATTCTAAGCCGCGCCTAGTTTATTGGGGAAAATCCTGGTAAAAAAAATTATTTGTATACATATGAGGCTACAGGTTAAACCACCACTTCAGTAGGAAATTTAATTTCTGAAGGAACTTTAAAGTTTAATTTTGCCTTTGATAGAAATGGTTTTCCATCTAAGCAAATATATTTCACTTTGTAAAATGATAATATTGTACTTTTGGAATCAGTTAATACCACACCATAAATTCCAAATAGCTTACCAGCTACTGTATTTCTGTTATATTCTGCAAAAATAATCACATTTTTTTAAGAAACAAAATAATGCTTATGTTCTTCTATTACTATAAATGAAGCATTGCATTTTGATTCCATTGTCCAACAAATACAGTATGGCTGATGCACGCACAATCTTTTTAAATGTTAATCACAGCCATAGTTTTTGTGTTGAAAACTGAATTGGAATGTAAATGACTGCTATTTATTTTACAGTATCATTGACTACATTTTTAAAAGAACATTGCAACTTTTATTCACATTTTTGAGCTATACCATTCATGGATTGCTTTCGTTTATTAAAAGTAATCTGTAAACTATTTTCAAGAAGCTGTACATCTCATAAAATTCTACGATAATGAGATCAATGGCCACGTGGTTTCGCCAGCATGTAGTTGCCATGTGATCCGCTAGATAACTGTGCTGTCCTCCAACGTGTAGTTGCTGTGCTTACTAGATAGCTGCGCTGTTCATTACAGGTAAAGATCAGCACGTTGTCCTAGATCCTGTTTTCGCAAAGACACATCCTCCTGTTTGGCTACCATGGAAATTTCCATTGTTTTGTAGAGGACGTTTTTCACATTATGGAGTATGAATGCAACATGTTTTGTTACAAAATTATTGCGAAAAACAATATTTCACATTTTACATATGATTCCATCTCTAGAACAAGTAACTTCTGTGACCAATTTCGCGTAGTATATAACTACTGAATTAAAATTTTTTTTTCAGGACTTTCACTGAATTTTTTTAAAACATATCTATGTTATTTTAAAAATTGGAAAATGAATGTTTTAATTTATTAATGTAGATACTGGGAATGGCACAGCAATAGCAACTGAAATTCGTTATTCAAATAAATAGTACATTTGCATTAAAAAAATAATTTGAAGTCAAAAATTTGGTGGTACATACATGTAAGTTGGCAAGATGTGGACAGTTCGACGAAACTAGCACCAAGTGTTTACTTTTTGTTTATGTATCCTTTCGCCATCAGCTGGTGCATCAAGTGGTGGCTGTATATTTTATCAACACGCTGTCAGCTAATCCACTTGCCATTGTACTGTAATGCTAAAAAAATTTTAAGGTATGTTAGACTGACATCTGTCTAAAAAAATTTGTAGGTTATAAAAAAAATTGTAGGTTATAAAAGTCAAAATATAAAACCTTGCAAAAAATTTAATATTTGCTAACTTTTTTTAAATTTTTCTGAGACAGCAAATTTGGGTTAACATTTGCGAGATGGTAGTTGTAGTTCTTATCACACTTTGGACATCATAGCTAATATAACTGGAACTAAAAGTAATTCGGGAAACTTGATTGACAACGCACTTTTATTCGCCAACAACTCACCGACAACTATTGCAAAGCAGAAATTCTGCTATTACTGATACTAAACAGTTTGAGTTGGAAATATGTGGCGTGGAATAACGTAAGAATTGCTTAAAAACTATTCACGCGCATCCCACTTTCTTCATTTTATTACTACAGTATGGAAACAATGAAATGGGTTTGTAATTTTTTTTGTGGCTGGTAATGCTTGGGGAAAGAGCGGACAGATGGCACGCATGGCATGGCAGGGGGAGTTGTGAGCCGGGAGCATAGCTCAACAGATAACAGCACGTTGGCCTGCTCTTGATCCCGTCTTTTTAAAAGTTGACTTTTCTTGTATTAATGGCTTGAAACGACAAAAATTTGAAATTTATTTTGTCAAACTATTAGAAAAAATAATTCAACAATACCATGCAATATTTCTGTATGCTTTTGGAATTAATATCAACCATGTATTGAAAGCATGGATGGAGAGTGGGGATACGACGTAAAGATTACTCTCAAGGTTTTGAAGTTGCGTTTAGATTGGATACGGATCGTTTTACTGTTCATTTCATTTTGAACACGTATACATTACTACTTTATCACAAAGTTTAGTTTGTAACTCTAACAATCACGTTTTTGTGACTACGTAAAATAAAATGTATAAATTAATGTAGGAACTCTTTCTTATAGCGTATTCTGCTTGTCTGATGTGCGTCGGCAGTGCACTCAGAATAGCCAACGTAATATTAACTTTTGTTCGTTCGTGCATCAGCTGATACAGGATTTTGTAAATGGCACTTTGTTGGTTTCATATATATCAAGTTGCCACTCACTGACTGTCATAATCTTGCCACATTATATGAGATGGACAATATGTATGTACTTGTCAGGGATGGAGTGGGGCAGGGGAAGAAACACTGTGTCAATACTTAACCATTTAAGGGGTTATTGTTACCTGTGGAAAAACTGGTCCCATATTTATTTCTTGTAAACCATGATGAAAAAAGGGGAAGGGAGTTATACAAGAGTGGGCATTATACCAAAGTAATGACAGTACAGTAAAATCCAGTTCTTACAAAACCCATAAATGGTGTAACAATTTTTGTAACTACAGGAACTGTTCATATACAAATATGCTTGGGTTACCAAAAATTGGCTGCTCCTGAGGTTAACTTCTTTTTTTCTTGCATCTTTTGTGTACCTACCATGAATGACACACTTGGTTGTTAGTTTGTAAACAACTTAAATTAGGTTTTGTTGCTACGATATATTCCAGATGTAATCTGTGATACAGACTACCATATTCTTTCTGCAATATGTGCAAGGGGATTCTCCGCACACACATTAGACATTTTTTGCAGTGGGAATCTTGATGTTGTAATGTATTCTGTTTCAATGTGGATGAAACACAACCTTCATGATTGGAGTCGTGGAGATCTGTAAAGTTGTGTACATAGCTATCAGTTAAATATCACCATAAATAGTAGTTGGCTCCATTTGTCGCAAATTTTTTAGTTCAGTAAAATATTGTATTAGTTTGGCCAAGACAAACCTTATTTTCTGAAAGTGCTGAATTGTAGTTTATGTTGCATTTAAGAGTTTTTACATTGTTTAAGATATTTTCACTACTAATTCTTTCCAGGAATTGTTACCCTTAATAATCAGCACAATACATCTCCATCCTGAGGTGTCTGAGAGAGATCTTCTTTTGAACTTGCTTTTTAATCTAAAAAAGCGGCCTCAGGAGGATGAAAGGCGTATCATTCTTTCTGGTATGTAATTTTCTAATTTTCTTTACTCTCTGAACACAGTGATGTAGTACAGTTGTGTATTATTAACTGCAAATAATTTGGTTATGTTAAAAATTTACGTAAGTAACAAGATTAAATTATCATGTTAANTTGTGTATTATTAACTGCAAATAATTTGGTTATGTTAAAAATTTACGTAAGTAACAAGATTAAATTATCATGTTAAACTACATGTCCAAATATTTTGTGTAGAAATTTATTTTTTCCTGTAGATCAAAGAATATATTTTGGGGTCATATTATTTTCAAGATTGAGCTGAATTTATGTAAGTATGGTATGTAAATCGTATTAGAATTGGTGAAGCCTAAGCAGAGTTGATTGAATGCAGATACATCCACATTTGTGTGTGCACACTCACATACACACAAACGTAAACAAAAAAAATGAAAAATGTAGAGAAAATGACAAGAGGGAGTGGCTATGGGATTAGGAGAGTATGTCAGAGAGGGAATGGGAGTGGGAGTGATTGCGAGAGCAAGTGGGAGTGGGTTTAGGAGAGTGAGTGGAGTGAAAAAGGGATGGGGAGATGGTTTGGGAGAGTGAGCTGGAAATTGATTTGGAGGTGTGGGATTAGGAGAGGTACTGGAAGTGAAAGTAGGAGTGAGAAAGAATGGAGGAAGAAGAGGAAATAAAGGAGTGGGAGTGAGAAAATAAAATAGAAATATATAGAGAGATATGGAGTAATAGAGGTGGAGAGAGGTAGTAATGGTGATGCAGGTGGAGACGGGGATGTAGTTAGAGATGGAGAGAGATGTGGTTGGAGATGGAGATGCAGGTAGAGATTGAAAGGTCTGTAGAAATAGAAAGGGAGGGAAGAGGAGGAAAGAGGAAGAAAGATACTGATAAGGGGAGAAGAGGGATAGAATAAAGAGTGGATTAAGTGCAAAGGAAGATAATGTGGGTGAGGGGAGAGTTGATGAGGTGAAGATGAAGAGGGGGAGAGGGCTATATTGGTTGATAAAGTAAGGGGAAAGGGGAAGAGTTCAGTACCATATATTATTGCATAATAATCACAGTTGTGTATTAGTAGCACAATTGCTTTCATATTCTNAGTTGTGTATTAGTAGCACAATTGCTTTCATATTCTGTAAAAAGTAAAATAGTTATGTAAAATAAAAAACTCTATAAAGTATAAATTTGCCGTAATATTTATTAGCATATCCCTATTTACCTTTGGTACACGACACCCTAGCATCATTACTGGTGCCTCTAATGCAAGACAGTTGTCCTCGCACACCGGAAGGTGTGGTTGGTGATATGCCTTAGCCACCCTTTCACCAAAGTGAGCGAGAGATGAATAGAAGTAACCCAGGCTGTGGTGACTTGCAGCTGAAAGCTTACGATGCCCGAAATGACAGGTGTTAGAATAATGCACGTGCTGATCAGTATAGACATACCATTTGAGGATNAAAGCTTACGATGCCCGAAATGACAGGTGTTAGAATAATGCACGTGCTGATCAGTATAGACATACCATTTGAGGACAATCTACACAATTTTTATGAAGAGTAGATGTCCAGTGCCAACTAAGAGACTAACTAAAGTTAGATTGGAATTTGGTACCATTTATTAACTTTTTCCTAGTAAAGCAGCAATTGACTGTCTCTTGTTCTTTNTAAAGTTAGATTGGAATTTGGTACCATTTATTAACTTTTTCCTAGTAAAGCAGCAATTGACTGTCTCTTGTTCTTTTCTCAAGTGATTCACTTCTGCATGTACCACATTTATATATTTTTTTCCATAGTCTGCTAACAGCCATTTCCTTCATGGAAGACAGCTCGTAGCAAAAGCTGTGTTATACTGCACTACGTAATTGTGTCCTTTATCACTTGTATTCATCAGTGCTGCAAAATCATTATTATTTGCTCTCATGTTTGTTTCAATTGTAACATTGCAGTTTTTTAGGGGTTATTTTTACCGTTCATCATAGATATTTAAATTACTGTATATTATTACAGAGTAGTTGCTTATGTTGTCACTTAATTTAATATAATTTCCAAATTACGCTTTATTGTATGAATAAAACAAAATGCAATGTAATCTTTGGTTATTTCACTAGTTTATTGACATAGAGATTATGTGGAGGTATTTTTCATTTGTTTCTAGATGATATCCAGTATTCCATGTTGTAGTTGTTATTTTTCATGTATACCCTATAGGGTAGTAAGTATTGAATGTTTATTAAACAAAAGTACTAAAAAAAATTATCTGGGTTGTCTCTCGTCTCGCCATTGCTGGTTGGCAGAGAGATGTGGCGTGGTCAGGCGACAGCCAACCGGAAGACAGGTGACAACATACGTAAGGCAAAAGTAAAATCAAATAATTTTTCTAACAAAATAATTACCAANCCAACCGGAAGACAGGTGACAACATACGTAAGGCAAAAGTAAAATCAAATAATTTTTCTAACAAAATAATTACCAACATCTCCAGAGACTGACTTGTGTGTGGAATTAATTTAACATTTGGAATAATAAGATATGATAATTGATTGGATATGTTTTAATATTCGTTAGAACTGTTGCAACAAGTTTTTAATCGTCATTATAGAGAATGGAAACGAGTGATATGAATTTAATTGTATTTAGAAGAATAATTTCTTTAATGTGCTAGAGAAGAAGGGGTTGAATAAAAATAATTTGATGCTGAGAATTTCAGCATATCTGATTTAACTGAAAGGTTACAACCGGCACCCATAGTGTTAATTGTATATTTGTGAATAATTTGAAATGTAACATAGTTGCATAATATTTTCACAATATAATTAAATTAGTAACAAAAACAAATATATCCAGCATTATGAATGCCATTGACTTTTAATAAATATGAAATATTGCACAAATTCATGTATTAGGGTTGTTGTTACTAGTTTTCTTTTGGATTTTTGGACAATAAGGCATTAAAGTCCCCACTTTTGTACCTTTTTCACTGATGAAATGAGACTGCCATATTTTCACATTTTTCAAATTCACTGGTAACTAATGTAAGTGAAGAAATAACAGACTTGTCATTATATATTAAGGGGGTTGTGCATTTTTTTAATGTAGTGTTTTTTCTGTTTTTTTTTGCAGGTGTAGTCTGTATTGCTCAATGTTCTGGTTCAAGTCTAGTCGAAAATGAAATTCTTCCCCAGTGCTGGGAGCAGATCAGCCATAAACATGTTGAGAGGAGGTTATTAGTTGCGGAGTCGTGCTGTGCTTTAGCGCCATTTGTTTCCGTACGTAACATTAGCCATATTTGAGAATCCTCTGCTGGGGTATGTTATTTTCATGTGTTATGTCTTGGCTGCTATCAGCTTTACTACTTGATGTTAGACCTACCTGCTGTATTTGTAATGCAGGCTAATGCCATTATTTTTATAATGTGGGTACTGTATTGTTACGTGCTTCTACTCTGCATTGCTGCTATTGCCTGTCTGCTTGAAGCGAGCGAAGGAGTAGGCCAAGGTCAGGCAAGCTGCAATACAAGAATTTTACTGCAATTTACAAAGGCAAGCTGCAGTGTGTGCTAGATAAGTCTATCGAGACTTCCATGCTCCTGACCTTCAGTGGATTGAATTTCTGGGGTTATCTTTGAATGAATTTTCTGGTCATTGCTCTACTCTCTCTCAGCGAGGCTCTGGGTGCGGTGAACCTTCTAGATCAGGCCAGCAAGACTGCTTAAGTCGCGATAGGTCTTTGAGCCGAGAGTTTTTAGAGTTTGGAGGATTCAGCGACCTTAAGCACCAGGTGTGCAAAGAGAGCAAATAGGTGGGCCAGCAAAGCCGTGATTGGTGGCAAAAGTGACCAGCGGAAGTGGAAGTCTGCTGACTGTGAGCATCAGTACAGTGGAGAGAGAGACTGACAGGTGGAACTACTGAATTGGTTGCATAAGTGACAGACATTTGGAATGATTGCAATAAACTGATTGAAAATGTGTAAATGATGAGAGTGAATTAACTGCAACCAATATAGAGATATTGATAAAGACGTTAATTAAAATTGAGATAGACATAAAATTTTGCGCTCAATGAGAATAATAAGAGTAATAGACAAGATAGAGACTTTAATGTTATAAATAATAGCTGTGTGAATAAATCAAAACTCAAATTTAGTTATTTTATTTTCATTAAGAACTCCATCCCTCATGGACTTGGATATGTCCCTCTGGCATTTTGTAACATTTGTGTCAGAAGGGGTATGGAGGCATTCAATTGTAAATTAAATTAAGGAATAGGCAAGTAATTAGTGTTATTAAAACTAATTAATTAATTGCAAAAGTTGTAGGCCTTAAGATTAAGAATGTTTTGTGCAACCAGCACAATGAATGTTAACTAGAAAAATATCTGCAGAACGGGAAGTGCAGGGAACATTAATTGAGGGGCTTGGTAGCCAAATGGTAGTGTGAGCGTAAGTGTTAATATCCTTGATAACAAAATTAGTAGTGTGAAAGAATGTCTAAATGAAACTGTAAATAGTGTAAACAAGAATGTCAATAGCCAAATAACTAATGTTAGTGATTTAGTGAATAGGAAAATAGACACTGTATGTGAGAATGTAGACAAGAAAGTCGAAGGCATTAGTGTGTTTAGTGAATATGAGACTAGACTGTGTAAACAAGAAAATCAACATTGTGAGTGAAAGTATGGACACCAGTAAATAAAATAGTGGACAGTGTCAAGAATGAAAAATGAAACAGGAGAAAGGTGCATTGAAAAAGTAGTGGCCGGAATTCCTTTAGCAACAAAGTTCCACTACCACCACATCTCCAGCTGAGGAAAGTGGGGAAGCAGTGCAAATTGTAACCAAAGCAGCAACCTCGCGGGATAGTCAGCAGCTGTGCTGCATTGGTGTCGTGCAGCCAGGGTTGGGGAACGGGGTTCGCAATTAAGCCCGCCCCTTATGATGGTCAGACTCCTTGGCAAAGTACCAACTTCAGTTCAAAATAGTGGCCACATGAATGGCTGGTCAGACGAACAGCGAGCTTACTATCTCGCAGCTGTACTTAGAGGTCCTGCACTGAGCATACTACAATCTCTGCCAGAGCGACAGTGACCGGAGTACCCCATGCTGGTTTCGGCATTGGAGCTATGTTTCAGTGACTGATACTTACAGCATGCCAACCATGCCCAAATGCAAAGTCGTACCCAGCGACCAGGGGAGCCACCGCAATTGCTATGGCAGGACATTGTACGGCTGTCCCACCTATCTCTGGAGGGATGCCCTGGGGAGGTGTGTGACATCATCACAGTCTGCTTTTTAATCAGTACCATCACCGACACCTTGGTACGGCAATTGGTACATCTGGCTTCACTACATACTAAGCAGGACACTCTGGTCCGCACTGGAGGTGGAGTTAGCAAGACAGGAGACAGCATCTTGACATTCGGTATGGGCAGTGATGCTGAATGAAGATGGCGATGACAGCATAAAGAACACACTGAAGGAGTTGCAGATTGCAGTGAGGGACATCGCTTCCAGGGTACGTGCTACAGAGCTTCGCCACCCCCACCAAATGGCCTGAGTGTTGGTCATGTGGACAGCTGTGGCACCCACAACAACTGCAGCAGCAGCGGTAAAATAGGCAGTGAGAGGCAGGTAAAGGTACAATGCATTCTGAAAAAATGTAAACACCTATATTCTGGGGCAAAGGTTGGTGACTGCTGGAGGGGAGGTCCCAAAATTCTTAAAGGTGCGTTAGGTAAAACAGGATTTGGATGCAATACTTGTGGAGAGGAGCATGAGTGATGTTCATTACCAGATGGTTGTAAACACTGGGTCGACCATAACAGTAGTAATACCACACATCCTCGGGCCTTTCCCCCAGCGATCGTCCGACAACAGTGTTAAATATTGCTAACTACGGTAACAGGTGAGACCACACCAGTAAGTGTTAACTTGAAGCTTGGTGACCGTAACCCAGAGAACGGTATACACATAGCAGGCTGGGGTGTTGTTATCAATATTTGACTTGGTGTGCTACAATTAGGCAGTACAGAATTGGTGGTGTCAACATGGCATTATTTGCATTTTCCAATTAGCTACCCAGTATTGTCAACCCACTGTGCTCCCAGCTTCCAGTGAAATTGTAATTTCAGGAAGAAGTCAAAGGAAAATCTGTCAGATATTTGGGTTTAATTGAGCCAGCAGAGAAGAGTGGCATCTTGCCAGGCAGTGTCATAGCAAGGACTTTTGTCTTATCATATTCTGACAGTTTGCCAGTTAGAATGATTAATTTGTCAAATAGTGCTATTTTTCTTGAGGAGGGGGCTGCAATAGGGGTTTGCAAGCATGTCACACTGATACTTCCAAGTTTACCAGAAGCTTCTAGAGTAAAACAAATTGAAAACCTCAACTGATGACAAGAGAAGGCTGTGTCTGAATTACTGCAGAGAAATAGGGACGTCTTCTCGTGTGGACCAAATGGCCTTGGAAGTACCAATGTGACCTACCACCACATTGATACAGGAGATGCTAGGCCCATAAAGCAGCCACCAAGATGACTGCCACTAGCTTTGCAGGAGGCATTTGAGGGAATTCTGGAGGAAATGGAAGAAGTTGGATGTGAAAGAACCATCAGTTAGTCCATGATGTTTCCCTGTTGTACTTGTTAAGAAGACAGATGGCTCTCTGAGGTTTTGTATGTATTATTGCCAGCTTAATAATGTGACAAAAAAGACACTTATGCACTCCCAAGGATAGACGACACACTGAACAGCCTAGCACATTCGCAATGATTTCTACTTTGGACATGAAGAGGGTACTGGCATGGCGAGGTGGCCCCAGAGGACCAAGAGAATACTGCATTTTGTGCCCAAAGGAAAGGAACCTTCCAGTTCAAAGTTGTGCCTTGTATGCTGTGTAATACCCCTGCCACTTTCGAAGCTTTGAAGGCACATTCATTTTGGATACTGATATTAGTGATGTAAGCATTGTAGCTGTGTTATCTCAGATTCAGGATGGGAAGTAGAGGCCACTAGAAGACTTCAGTAAGGTATTGCATAAGCCTGAGAGAAAATACTATTTTACATGCATGAAACTTCTGGCCATGTTGAAGGCAACTTCATACTTCCAATCCTACTTTTATGGCAGGCATTTTGTTCTTAGAAGAAACCGTGATTCATTATGCAAGCTACATAATTTCAAGAGCCCCGAAGGTCAAATAGCCTGGTGGATACATCATCTTCTAGAACACAACTTTGAATCAGATCTGGACATCTTCACAGCAATATAGATGCACTTTCTAGGAGGCCATGTGAACAATTCTGTTATCATTGTGAATGCCTGGAAGAAAAGAGTGGTGAATCGCTGATGGTACAGAAGACAAGAATTCAAGGTTGTGTATCTTTTGATGGGTCACCTATGTCTTAAAAACTAATGGGTACTGAAAAATAATTTGCTTTTTTTTTTTTTTATGAGTTGACTTGCAAGTACACAATTGTTCTCTTTATAGTTTACATGATGATCAGAATTTGCAAGTTCCGTGAATTTGATTTCAATTGAATGCCAGAATGATTAGAAATTTCTTTATTGTTGGCTGGAAAACCTGTAAAAGCCAGGGAAATTTAGTCCTAGTATTTTGTAGCACCCTTAACGGTGCCTAGTTGATTTCAGGATTGTTGATAGAGTACTATTTTATGGTTGGACAAGTATGTAGCTTGTTTACCTGTGCTTATCTTGAGAATTTTCACATGTAGTTTAATTCTTTTAGTTGGATGTTTACATATCAGGGTTACCACTGACCTAGAAATCGGGGAAGATCAGGGAAAGTCAAGGAAGTTTGATTATAATTCATGCAGATTATTTTGTCAGAAATCCTCAAACTAAAAACACAATTTGTTATGTAATAATTGAATTAATTATAATAATTGTGATATGGTTGCATGATTTATCTGGCAGTTTTATTAGGTAGCAGGTAATGTGAAAGATGCATCATTAATATTTGGCTGCAGGCATGCCTTTAGGTAGGATGTGTATCGTAAATTTTGCTGTTTCACACCATCATTTAAAAGTATGATAGTACTGTGGTCCTTGTTTTTCTCAAAGTTGCTGCATATGTGAACTTCAGATTATAAAATGCACAGTTTTTGGTTTTACGCTGTGCATCATTTTATTTTTGCCAAGTGTGTACTTTCAAAAATAAAAATAACACAGGAGGTATGTTTGACCACAACAGAAAAATATTCTTGAAAGAAAGAGCTTGTGATTTTTTGTGTATGCAGGTTGTTGATTTTATTAGCATCTGAAGAACCTGGAGGACCATTAAAATAAAACATTTTGCTTGAGTTTCTCTCGGAAAACTAACAACTGGCCGCCATCTTACGAAAACACTGATCTTTGCTTGAGTTAGACTTGCCAACTGTTACAGCACACAATTTTAGTGATGAAGTCACATAGTACTATTTACAACACTAACATCCCCCTAACCAAAACGAAGTTTTCTTTACTGGGAAGGAAAGGGGCACAACTTTCTGGTGGGATGCTGGAGAACACCTTGTTTTGTGTCATTGGAGGCTACTCTAACGACTCCATGTGGTCCTGGGTTAACTTCAGTAACCCGTCCCAACTTCCACGTGATAGGAGGTAACTGGTCATCCTTAACCAGCATGAGGATGTCCATAGTGATGGATGACTGTCAAAATGTTGGACCTCTTCTGCAGAGTATGTAGATAGTCTTGACTTCAGCATTTCCAGTAAGTTTGGTGTATTTGTTGGATTAGTTGCCAACAATTGAAGCGTGACAGAGGGGTGTTTGTCAATCCAGGTTCTAAATGTTCCATTACCAGGAAATGTGAAGGCGGCAAAGCGGTAAGGTCATTAAGATCGTCACTAACAGAACAGAGGAAGCGGGAATTCAGAATTGCCTCAACCAGAACAAACAAGGTATTCAGTTCTTCGTAGGTCAACATTTGGCTGCCAACAGCATGTGATAAGTGCCTTTTCACCGATTTCACTCCCGCCTCCCATAATCCTCTGAAATTAGGCACTGCTGGAGGGTTCAGGTGACTTTGGATACCTTCAGATGCTAAGTTTATCAACATTTGTTGGTGATATGCATTAGAAATTACAAAACTGTACAGCTCTCTTAGCACCGACAAAATTTGTGCCTTGGTCTAAATACAAATGAGTGCAGATTCCCCGACTGCCTGTCATTCTCTTGAGTGCTGCTAGGAAGTGCTCTGTGGACAGTCCTGTTACAAGTTCCAGGCGCAGTGCCTTTGTACTCGTGCGCACAAAAAGGCAGAGGTATGACTTGCAAGATTTTGTACCTCTCAATTTCCCCATGGTGACCATAAAAGGACCAGCATAATCAACCCCAACATGCAGGAAGACTCGAGCTTGTTGCACTCTGCAGCTAGGCAAGTCAGCCATTGGAGGAGCACATGGTTGTGGCGAATGGCAGAAGCATTGATTGCACTGTTTCAGCCTGTGTCTAATGGTGCGACGAGCACCCAGTATCCAATAATTCTGTTGGAGCAATGAATGTACGGACAGAGGGCCTGCATGAAGATATTTTTTTGTGTGAACAATCAATGAGCAATAAACTGAAATGATGTTTGGCAGGAAGTAACAATGGATGCTTTTGTTGGTAACTTTGGGAAGAATGCTGTAGGCGACCTCCCACTCGCAAAAATCCTCCTCCATCCACAAATGGATTTAGGCCGCACAGCTGGTTGTTTTCTTGTTTCCTTGTCTGCAAATTCTCAATTTCCCTGTTGAAGTTTGTCACTTGCACAATTTTGACCATAGCAAGAAGAACCTGCTGTCGCTCGACAGTGGTGAGCGGCCCTCGGCTGGGTTGACTTCAACAACAATTGTTCACAATTCTAAAACAATATGCAATAATAATTTGTAACTGAATTAGAGAAGAGTAGTTAGTGAAAGGAAAAGAATCCATTTTTATTACTGAAACTGCAAATACCTGTTGCTGTCTCTCCGATTCCACCTCATCTTGATTTATTAGATGTTTACTGACTTCGCTACCTTTAGTGGGAAGGGAGCACTGAGATAGTCAAGGAGGGCCTTTCCACCAAAGGGGGTGTTCGAGAAGATGAGAGGGCATAAGCCCCTGGAGGCACAATCTGCAGGGTTTTCCTCTGATCGAACATGCACCCAGCCCATGGTTGGCACAAGAGATTGGATCTCACCAACTCGATTACGTACAAAGTTTATCTATTCCTTGCTTTATGATTTAATCCAAGCTAAGTCCACCATGGAATCTGACCAAGCGAACAGCTCAAGTCCTGGCAGAGTGGCGTAGACTTCAGCGACAACCTTCATCAGCTTGGCAAGTAACTGAGTAGCACATAGTTTGAGCCTTGGTAAGGTGAGAGCCTTTAGAGGCGCTACTTTAGATTTAGCACAGATCGGAGACACTACAACCTTATCGGTCGCTTCTACCCAAAGATATATTACAGCAGCATATCCTCTTTTTGAAGCATCTGCAAATCCGTGCAACTCAAACCTTATAGCTCCCAATGGGACTACACATTATGGGAGTGCCACCTTTGAAAGATCACTCAGCTCTTTCTGAAACAGACTCCATTTCTTCAACAAGACCTCTGAAGGCGGATCATCCCAACCTAACTGCAGTGACCAGAGTTGTTGGATAAGCTGTTTAGCAAACAAAACTACTGGTGTTATCAGACCCAAGGGGTCAAAGATCCTAGCAACCACTGACAAAACTGACTATTTGGTACATTTGATACCTGCAGTAGGTTGATACAAATACGAGAAACAATAATATTTAGAATTCCACAACAAACCAAGAACCTTTATAGAATCATTTTTCGGCCATGAGAATGAACGAGAAATAGAAGAATGAGCTGGTGGGAAAACCTCACTCATTACAACAGAATCATTAGAACCCCACTTGTGAAGACTAAAACCACCTGATTCAAAGATGCCTGTAAGCTCACGCTGGAGACTAATGGCTTCCTTAGAGGAGTTTGCGCCAGCCAGGATGTCGTCCATGTAAACATCTTGCATGATTTTTTTTGAGTCGCAGTGGGAATAGTATCCTATTCATCCAGAGCCAACTTGTGAGTGACCTTTATCGCTTAGTGAGGTGATGACGAAAGACCAAATGTCACTGTGTTGAGCTGATATTCAAACAATGGTTGATCTGACAAGAATTTCTATACAATTTTCTGATTTAGTAGAATTTGACGATACATCTGTCGTACATTTGCGGAAAGTGCCACCAAATGAAGCCTGAAACGGAGCAAAACCGTTACAAGATCAGGCAATAGCTTCGGTCCAACAAGTAAATGATCATTGAGAGATTCCTCAATTAAGTTAATTACCAGTTCAATAGAGAATACAAAAAAAGGTTTGGAGTAATGTTTCTGAATGTGAACCTTGGTTAATCTTTCCCATTAACAGCCATCCAAAATTGGTATATATGGCAACAGGCTCTCCTGGGGATCCACGAATTCGACCTTCAAGAATAATTTCGTGGAACACTTCTGCACCAAGCAGCACATCAATCTGTTAAGGTTTATGAAAATTGGGATCTGCCAGGACCATGTTGGACAAGTGAGGCCACTCCTGCTTCTGGTTAAGTGCCTGAGGAATGGAAGATGTGATTTGCGAGAGCACAACAGCTTCAATAACCATTTCCTCAGCCTTACCCGCAAGTGGCATTATCTTACAGCTTGTTATTCCCTTTGCAGCTGGAAGGGGTTGTTTTGCCTATTGCAGTCAATGGTGAACTGTGACGAGAATACGTAAGACACAATCTCTGAAGGCATTCCTCAGTAAAGAAGGAAGCTTGTGAACCAGGGTCTATTATAGCTATAAAAGCATGTGGCCGACCTGATCTATCTAACTCCTTGACTACTGCCATGGATAGAAGCACTGTGGGCTTCTCAATCTGGGTTCCTTAGCAAAGCACTGACATTGTGGTACTATCATCACTACTGGGTAAGTCTGAATTTCCACTATCATTCTCAGAGCCATTGGTTGCTTGTGAAGAGACATGCAAGTGTGTGTGATGACTTTTCCTGCATGTCCGGCATTTGAATTTAGAAAAGCAATCCTTTATGATGTGTTCAATCTTCGAACAGTTTATGCAAAAGTTCAATTCCTTCACACAATGTAGCCATTGTACACTCGAAAGTTAAAGAAAGGATTCACATTTGACAATGGAGTGCTCGCCTTTGTAATGTACACAATTTTGAGAATCTGGTTTCAAGGTACTCAAGACAAATTTTGAATTTCCAGCAGCATTAGTAGATTTCTTACTCTCCCATCCTGAAGAAACACTACCCGATGACCTTCCACCACTCTTGACACTGTTGGATACTTGCAACTGTCTTTCCAAAAACGACATAAATGTTTTATACAAAAGGATTTCATCTTGCGGCACAGAGGGTTCCCAATGTTTCCTTAGTTTGAAATCAAATTTATGCTCTAATAAATGCAGCAGCATTACATCCCAATGATTTATAGGGGAGTCCTATAAGACCTTCAAGACAACCATATTTTTCATAGCTAAATTCAGCAAAACTTTAATAGATTGTACAGAATTTGCACTTACCAGGGGTGCATCAAAGATGGCATCTAAATGGTGTGATGCTATCACTCTTGGCTGATTATACCTTTGCACCAGGAGATCCTTTGCATCTTCGTAATTGGCATTCGTCACTGGCAAGGTACGTACCAAGGCACTGGCTTCCCCTTGCAGCGTTGACTTTTCAGGTACAAGAATTTTTCCACTGGATGTAACTGGTCATTATTATGCACCAGTGTAAGAAATAAAATAAGTCATAAAAGTATTGCCACTTTGTCATGTCCCAATTAAATATTGGCAGTTGTATAGCTGGTATTTTTAGGGCCGATGCCCTGTCTTTATCTGCCCTTTCAGCACTAAGCCTAAGATTCAAATTGATTTCCAGCCTGTCCTTTATAGAGTCAATTTCAAAATGAACCACGTAAAATTTTTCTCACAATGACGTAGATTCGACCGGTTTGGGGGTTTCATAACCGCAACAAAGTGCCTCCAAGTCTAAGATATTGGCTTCAAATTTATCTTTGATTTTTTTAGATTTCCTTGAACATCGACCGAAAGAAAGCACATTTTTCACCGTCTTCAGGTTTTGCTAGTACTTTTCTTTCCCCTTCCAAAATTAAGTTTAACCTTCGTTTGTGAGACTGCACTTTTGTTTTTAAAACACATTCTTCTGACATGATAGATGATGCGTTTCTTTAATGGTGTCTTGGCGAGGTATACAAAAGGATTTTGCAAGAATTCACTGTCAAAATTTTAGCAGGAAGATTCTTTGTGTACGTATTCACTTAACCTCTTTTTACAATTTTTGCTTGTCACGAATAAAGTTTACCTAGAGGACGTGCTAAAAATGTACACATATGAACACCATAATTAACTCAAGGAGAAAATAACTGACGTGGCCAACACAATCTGATACACGAATATCGCGTAACAGCGCACGCATCTTTCACGAGTGTACTTCACTATTTGTCACTTGAAACACATACAACGAAACAAAAAATTGGTTGCAGTTCACGTAATCCTATCTGGCATTGACCATGTTGATTTCATTAAAGTCTTAAGAGCCCGGAGGACCATTAAAACGAAACATTTTGCTCAAGTTTATTGTGGCATTTCTCTTAGTCTAATTTGTTTCCGTTGATTTATAATCTGTACAAAGCCAAGGAGTACATTTTTCGTACCAAAACTATATTGGCATTTTTATAATTGGAAAAGAGGTCATTTTGGTTTTTAGTAATTGTCATTTTAAAATTGACATGAACATTTATTGATTCATTTTACAATTATGTTACCAGCAGTTTTGGAAAAATCAGGGGCGTTTAAATTTTGGTCATGAAGTTAGGGAAGTGAAATCTAAAGTATCAGTGGCAACCCTGCATATATTTGCATACCTGGAACATTTATCAACCACACTTTTCTATAGACTAGAAGTTGCTGTGGTAAGTGTGTTTGCTAATTGTCAGTAGTGTTGACAGATATTTCCTGGAGAACATTGATGCTTGACGGCTAGGTTGAGGTGATGCACGTCACTTGTGAGCAAGGATTTTTAAGGTGGCAGGTTAGAGACGCAGGGTTCGTCAAACTCTACTGAGGTGGAGTTTGAGTTATGAGGCGTTTGGCCTTAACTAGTCCCATATGCAGGGTAGGCTGTTGGCAAGGTATGTAGTCGGCGATGCTGAGAGCCCTCCAGGCGGCTAAGGCAGGTGCCTTTGCTGGCCTACCTTGTTGCGGCTGTACTCAGAGTTGACTGGCGTCTGATGACTAGTTTCAGGGTCCGGTTGCCGTTCTTAGGGCGGCCGGTTAGGTGGGTGTCCTTGGGTTGGTGGTTGCAGGTGGCGGACGCCACCAGCGATGCCAAAACCACAGATATACCCAGACGCAGACGGATGATGACGGGATGCAGCTCTCTGCTGGTAATGTGGGGTGGCTTGAATAGATGGCTAGGGAGAACTGTAAGGTTAGACCTCTGCAGTCTACGGGGGGACTGAGCTCATTCCTGGGGGAGGGGGGTGCAGCTGATAGGACTAAGTTACCTAGTAACTGGTCAGTTACAGGGGCAGTATCTGTCCTCTTGTCGCTCCACTTAGTGCCTCCTCTATGGGGTGAATGGCATGGAGGTTTTAACAGTCCACCTCTACAGAGCAGGGGCAGGCGATGGTACTCGTAACTAGAGTGTGCCCAAAGGCGATTAGGTCATGCCTTGTCGGTCCTGGCACTCCAACCGGCGAATCTCACGCAGTGGATGGAGTGGGTTAGCTGACTGGTGGCGCAACCACTTCCTTGCAAAGTCTTTCTAGTAGGGGTCTCTACCGTATGTATGCACCTAGTACCTTTGTCTACTTGGTCCACAGTGTGGCCGGCGAATATGTGGCGTTTTGACGTACGTGCTACCTGGCTAAGGGAGGCCTACAGTCGTACACTAAGAACGGAAATCAGAAATCAAGCCACCGTCACCTGCCTCTCCCTTGACGGATGGTGCTTATCAGGTTGTAGAGAGGTTACAGTTTCACCCTAGAATAAGAACTCTGTGGTTGGACTCAGACGTGTTTATTCACTGAATAATAAACCCGGTGACCCGTACTATCTCCTGCGTTTATCCTGATTCTAGGTACTGATGGAAGTTATGTTTAAACAGGTGAAGGAGACCTGTAAGCAAAAGTTAGAGCAAATGAATTGGGTAGCCATAATAACAACTGGATCCTAACTATTGACTGTGTTGTCCTGAAGGGACTCAGGTGTCACTACCAAAGTGGTGAGTGAGGTGTTGGGGGGTGAAAACTTCTTTGGGGGTAGCTGATAGCTGGATCTAGAAGACTTCTGGAGGCTGTAGGTTCTTCGTGAGGAAGATGGTAAGGCAGAGAGTTTCAACACTAGAAGGTGTTGAAACAATATGCTGAATATTCAACTCATTTCTTGGGGTGCACGCAGCCTTATAACGTCTTGTCCAGCGTGCATCTTGGCTTCCTTCTGTCGTCTGGCATCTTTGTGGTGGTGTTGGCTCCTCCCTTCTGGCCGAGGCAGCCCTTATTGCGATATCTCGGGGAAGGCTGGAAACGGGGTAGTTTTCTGATGTGCGGGCTGTATCCACCGCTTTCTTAGGAGCAACTCTCGTGCATTGCTTTACGGGGTTTCTCTGGTTGGAGGAGGGAGATTATATTACGTGCACGTCTCGCATACTGGGTATTAGTGGTTTGACCGCCATTTCCTTAAGTGTCGCTAGTCAGGGTGGATGCCTGTCAGTTCTGGCAGCAAGCTGTCTCTGGGTTCGATATGCTCCATTAGGGTGCCGTGCGGGTGCACATGATAAGGCAGAGTAAAAAAATATGTTCTCAGATGTGTGTCACGTATCAGTATGTTGAAATAGTACTTTAGAAAAGTTACTAGTTTTTAAATTCAACCTCTTAAAAGTGAGAACAACCCAAATATAAGCCATATAAATGTGATGATTTTTAGTTTATATTGACTTTATAAAGTAAGCTGTTGTATTTATGTTGTCCATCTCTTGTATTGCGGTAATAATGAGTGGGTCTCTTACTTACAGAGCTCAATTCGCAACTCTTTGATGTTGTCAATGCTGCAGCAGATGTTGCTAGAAGACAAGGATGAAGTGGTTAGGGAAGTGGTTGTGAGAAGTTTGTCATTCCTTGTGGCATTCATGGATGATTCAAACAAGTACTCGCAAGTAAGTTAATTTCCCGACTAAGTGTGTGTGTGTGTGTGTGTGTGTGTGTGTGTGTGTGTGTGTGTGTGTGTGTGTGTGTGTGTGTGTGTGTGTGTGTGTGTGTGTGTGTG
>NQII01006700.1:38527-70452 GCA_002778355.1 Clitarchus hookeri
GGTCCATGGCGAAAGCTGGCATCTCTGTCATGCACGGTTGCATCGGCTGCGCTAGCTCAGGTGCTTATCTGGACCACTTGGCTGGCTTCTATCACACGTGGGAGGTTTGCCTGACCTCTGACATAAAGGCGAAACTATCTTGGCTGACATGTCTGTAGGTATCCCCACATCTAGGGGCATGCTGGTAGGCTCTGGTAGCAATTCGTTTCTGGGTTCAAACCTCGCCTGGGGTGACATGATGACACATGAAGATGAGGCAAAGTCGTGTTTAAATAATTGTCAGTGCGCGTCACGCGTAAAATTTCTCGCGTTAAAAACAACTGGAGGGGGGATTGCTACTCCAACACAAAACAAACAACTCTTCCAAACACTCGCACGAGAGAATCTACTAGGAACTTTTCACACAGGGACGGAGTCAAGGTTGGATGTGTTTAAAAGTTAAATCTTAGGAAAAATAAAATTAATAAAAAAAGAAAGAAAGAATTAAAATAAATAATTACAGCTACTACTGCTACTTCAGTTCAGGTGAAAGCATGTACGTATTGATGTAGACTTCATACTTAAAAATAAATTTAACGCCATGGATTTCTGTAACCAATAGTTTTATCCCCTACTATGGGAATACGATACACATATAGAGGTTTCTGCAAACTTCTTGAAAACTTTGACATTCAAGAAAAATTAACTCTTCACCTGTGAAAAACATAACACAAATAACCTGGATTGAGATCTCTGCCTCTGCGATCTTAAGTTCTATGCATTCATGAACGTCAAGTTAAAGGCAAACTAAATCAAGCAGTAAACCATTTAAACTGTATCATAATCAAGTGTCGTTAGCTAATTCTAATTAAAAAAATAAAGAAGTATAAAAGAAAGTTTGGTTATCTAAGCATTGACATGAAACTCAAAAAACAGAATAAACAATTTAAAAATGCTACAAAGGAGATCATCAATGAAAAATAAATTAAAAGAATTTCGAAACTGCTATTCAAAAGTTAGAATTATTTCAAAAGCCAAACTTATTACATGATAAAGTTAAACTGGAAAAACAAAAGTTAAAAAAAAATGTTTAATGTTCTCTACTATGCAGAAGTCCATGCCCTGATATTCTATAGGGTCTAGCATGTACCTGCTAACTTAATGGCACAGCCTCCTCTTGCCCAACCATCTTCACTTCCCAACTACCCGACACTGACTGTAACTACTAACCTAGCCATTCTCCCGGTTTCTCCAAAATAAAAGTGGGAGAAAGGCTCTTACGACAAAGAAAAGAAAATTGTTAATACTTACCTGTTACATCTGACGAGAAGTCCTGCGGTCCCGCTATACCGCACTTCTCACCATGCATCCCAACAGCAACTTTCTCCTCCCTGGTATTTCAGCATTGCGTGCCCTTTTTTTCACAGCCCGATTGCGTGACGGAAATCATTGAGCACAACCCAGCACTCTTTTTAGCAAGGTCGGGGGTGAAGGATGGGACAGAAAATGCACACACTGTGCTGTATTCAGGGATTCTGATGAAAGTTTTAAGAAAAAATTACAAATACAAAAATCTGCGAAAACTGCGCAGTTAAACAGCGGCCAACCAACGACAAACATCTCCCACTGACAAATCAAGCTTTTGCTTAGAATCCCGTCTCCCAAGCCCAGAAAAAAGAAACATACACATGTAATAATTCAACCAAAAAATCAAAAATCCACCTTGCCTGAACAACTTAAGCCCAAAATCTGCACAAATAAAAGAAACCAACTTATCCAAAAGATATCTTAACAAAAAAAAGGATGGAATACTGCTATTAAGGTCTAGCCCAGAGACAAAAAATTAAATCCTAACAAAAAATTTTAAACACCCATTTTTTTCTCTATAATTTTTACTTTGAAACAATATTTTCTGTGTGCCATACACTCTTAATAGCAGCTCAAAGAATTTATGGTAAAACTGTTGGTTAGTGAAAAGTAATTTGCATGGTGTCCAGAAACTGCAAGTTATGTAAATTTCATTTGTCACATTTCATAAAGTAGCACTTCTCACTGTAGAATTGTTTTTTTTAATGCATAAAAAAGACTACATTTCTTTATTGTTGGCTGGAAACTCTGGGAAAAGTCAGGTAAATTTTATCCTGATAGTTTGTAGCAACCTTGATTCACATGGGGTAATTTTGTATAGTAAAGTTCAAATGAGAAAAAATCTTCACGTAACTTTGAGGGAGGGAACATATGGGATGCAGAGTAGGAGAGGGCTCTCTCCCGAGCAAACACCGCAGGAGGGAGGGAAACCACGTGACATTGCTGGCGCTATACATATCAAACTGTTAGCATCAGTCTTTACTACCACACTGTTAAATAGTGCGCTGCGCAGCCTANTGCTGGCGCTATACATATCAAACTGTTAGCATCAGTCTTTACTACCACACTGTTAAATAGTGCGCTGCGCAGCCTACATATTTCTGACAGATGATATACATGTGCTGAGCAGCTCTCGCCTAACTTTTCTTGGCCGCTGTCACTGCTGAACTAAACCACCTCACTCAAAAGTGTTTACAAGTGGTTTTGTCTTCAAACATTCGTTTTGGTCATTCTGAGAAAAAATACATTTTGCTTACTTTTAGTTGTGAGCCCTGACATTCGTGCTGCAATTTTTTTGGCTATAGGACAGCTTAAACATTATCTTGAACTGTTATGTTTGGCTTACTTCTATCTGCATGAAATGAGTATTGTGAAATGCAGCTCTCCATCTATTATAACTGTGGTCTTAATATGCAGTGTCTGCTATATACTGAGTGATGTACAGTGTTATATGCATGTTACAGATTGTTTATAATTACTGTTTTTTTTCTTCTCTTAATGAACTTGTTTTCTATAAAAAAAATGCACACAAATCGAAAGGGTAAAATTATTGATGTCAAGATAAGATATATTTGCTTGGCTTGATTGGTACTTTATATGTTAAATCTGACTAGACATATTCTCACATAAATTCCCTACAGCAAATGTGCTTATCGCCTGACTTAAAAATTGGTGGTCGTATGTCGTAACTACAACAACCTGAACTACTATGTAATTGGTCGCTAATGCAGAATTTACAAAGTGTTAGTATTTCATTATTATAAGTGCAGCAAACTAAGAAAATGATGATAAATTAGGGTTATTTTGTTTCCAGATCAGTGAGGACAGCTACCATTCCTGCATTTGGCTCACTTATCACTAGCACTACAGCAAAAGAGGTAAATTAACACACATTGCTTCTTTAGGTTCGTAGCTTAAGGTGGTCACCCATGTTGCGTTACTGTCGTGAGACTTGGAAGTGTGGGAGTAATAAGGGTGATCACCCACTTCAAGTGCATTATCGCTGCTATGCGAAAGGCTCTGAACAAACATCCAGTGCTCTCGGTCATGTTGCATGTACCTATGGGATTTTCTAAGCTGTAACGCTGTCATTCTGTCATTTTATTTGGTGGAAATTATTTAGCAAGGTTTAGTTCACACTTCCATTATAGTTTCGCTCGTATCCAGATAGAATTTTTTTGAGGTAAAGTTGTCCGAAAACAGCTGTTTTTAACTACTTTGGTTGGCTCCAAAATAATGTGTCTCTCTCTTGCGTGATACCGTGAAAATACCATCCCATCCACGTCTGAGGTGTATTTCCTTGTTACAGGTCAAGATAATGGAGACACATTTAATAGTTTCGTCACAAAACCTTATGTATTTAACGTATGCTGCAACACAGTTCAGGTGCCACGGAGGCCTTGAGCTGTAGTTATGTTCACTTCACATAACACATAAAAGGTAACACTGTAGTTTACTCTAGCCAGATCAAGCTTGGCATGTGTATTTCAAAGGCACCTACCAAGTTTTTCTGATGTGAAGTAAAATGTAGGCACTATTTTGGCTTTGGCTTATGAAGTTAGCTTGAATGTTTTGACCAGAAATCAACTTTACTGTGAATATGCTCGAACATGGCTCTTGTGTGTGTATACACACTTTTCCATTTGGAAAGCTAAAAGCCAAATGCAGAATCCTAGTAGCTGCAAGAAGAAGAGANGTGTGTGTATACACACTTTTCCATTTGGAAAGCTAAAAGCCAAATGCAGAATCCTAGTAGCTGCAAGAAGAAGAGACTGTTCTCTCTCTTGCTCTCTTTCTCTCTCGCTCTCTGTGAAAGATTTTGATGTGTATAAATTAAAAGGTATTACTGTTTTTTCTTATGTAATGTATAGACAAGATTTTATGGTAAATAGCAATAAAATCAAAATAACACAGAAATGCATGACAATACACAGTCTTAACACCACACTGCAAGTTAATGCACCACCTAACACCTGTGTCATCTTAAAATACATTTTACTGTTACGTCACTACCAGTGAACTATTAACAGGCTTTGAAATGTAATTTTTAGTAATTCAGTAAAAATGATTGCGAGTAATATTTAATGGTTTTACTACCTTTGGTATTTAATTAATGCTANATTTTTAGTAATTCAGTAAAAATGATTGCGAGTAATATTTAATGGTTTTACTACCTTTGGTATTTAATTAATGCTATTATTAATTCTTCTATTATATGTTTGAGCATCTACTAATTATTTAATAATGTCTATTTTTCAATTAATTTATTAATTTTTCGAAGCGTATGTTATGTGTTATTTATTTGTGTGTTTCAGTTTATGTAATCATTGTTCGTCAATATTTTACCATTTACGTATTTTTCTCGTAACTTTGATTTCAATTCATTTTTGATCTGTACTTTGTAAGCTACGTTTTTAATCCTATCTCGCTTGCAGACTCGTGTTTCAAAAGAGATTGTTTCTCTACCCACCGGATATGCAATGCTGCTTTGCAAATTCTTTCAGTCGCCGTCTGAGGCTACCTCTTCCATTTATTTCCCTGCAGCTGCTGTTCTTGCACATTTTCTCGGCGTATCCATGCCGCTTAGCACGTGATTTCACATAAAAAATACTCCTTTGTTCACGTGCTATGTTCTCCCACCTCTGTGCGTTTCAGCATATTTCGCCTCTTCTGGACAGCCTGCGACATCTATCGGCAAAAATCTAAGCTTTTTGTTTGTATTTTGTTTAGCAATTTTCCATTCTTCACAGCGTCGTTAACTCATTTTTCATCCTGCTGTCCTGCCAACATGTTTCGTTTTTGTTTTGCTGTGGGCATGATGGCATTTTGTGGCACCTAATGCCTACAACAGTGTAGTAGTATTTTATTTGTGAGTTGTGCGTTTCATTTTTTTTTNTGGCATTTTGTGGCACCTAATGCCTACAACAGTGTAGTAGTATTTTATTTGTGAGTTGTGCGTTTCATTTTTTTTTTATTATCCATTTGGTTTGATGTTTCAAAATGTAGTGCACCGGTTGGATATTTTCTGTCTTCCCTCTTTNTTTTTTTTTATTATCCATTTGGTTTGATGTTTCAAAATGTAGTGCACCGGTTGGATATTTTCTGTCTTCCCTCTTTGGTGAGTAACACTCCAGTTTTATTTATAGTCGTTCTCTTTGTGTGTTCACCAACTATTTTCTCTCACTAAAATTTTGGTTATATTTTGTTTTAGTAATGGTGCAAGTGGTTTGCTAAGATTTACTGTATGCTTTGGCACAACATTTCTGCACCTGCTGGCTAATTTTTATTTTCATCATGGGGACCCTTCTGCACATCTCCTCTTCTTTCTATGTTGGTGGCGACGCAGTCAAGTTAATTTTCTCCATCATGGTTGTTCGTCAGCGAACTATGTAATCTTCTTGGTCGGCAGATAACTTCATTATTCCCGTGGATTCTACGGTCATCGTACAATTATGTTACAACAAGACTTATCTAAAAATAACGTGCTTTTGAAAATTTTTTTTTTTTTTATGACGTGCATGTGACTTGGACAGTTTCATATTGTCTATTTTTGTTTCAAACTATAATCGTAAAGTACTTATTTGTTGTTGTTAATATGATTTCTGTGAACAATTGGTTTGATCTTAAGAAACAATTTGCATTAAGTTTAAGGTAAATATTTTTTTTAATTTAATAAAATTAGCATTATTAGTAGTTGCTAGAGATGCATCCCAGGGGCCTCATTTTAATATTTATCAGCCTCATTAATTAAAATAATTTCTATTTTGGAAAAAGGCATCAATTTTCTGTAATGAAAGACACTAATTAGTTATTTTAATATTTTGTTTTAAAGTTATAGATATTTATCACTGAATCATAATGTGATTTAAACATATTTATGGTCAAGTTTCATGGCTTTCATTTTAGAGGACTGATCTTTGATCTTGTATTGAATTCTCTCTTTTATAGTTATTGAAACTGTCATTAGTTTATTTTGAAAGAAAGAAAAATAATTATTTGTTCAGAAAACAGCCATTTGTTTACCTTTTTGTTTTTGAAAGAAAATTATGAGTAATAAATTAGTAACGCACAACCACAATTCACATTTTTTCTGGGTCTGTATGTTGTTTAATCATACAAGTAAGTCTTTTATTTATATTTTTTATTTCTTCTCTCTTTTTTGTGCCATTTACAGTCACCCAGTATTATAATTAGTGCTTCCTATTTGACTTTGATGAGCATATTTTATTGTGTATNTTGTGCCATTTACAGTCACCCAGTATTATAATTAGTGCTTCCTATTTGACTTTGATGAGCATATTTTATTGTGTATATTGCTTCCTTTTATATTTGTTTGTGCCAGGTCCTTCGATAATTTTATTTATTTATTATGCCACTTTGTTTGCTATGATTTTGTGGCATTTGGTTTGTTGTTTGTACCAAGGACTCGGGACATTTTTTTTGTGTTTGTTGGTAGTCAATATAATATTTTATTCGTTTCNTTGTGCCATTTACAGTCACCCAGTATTATAATTAGTGCTTCCTATTTGACTTTGATGAGCATATTTTATTGTGTACATTGCTTCCTTTTATATTTGTTTGTGCCAGGTCCTTCGATAATTTTATTTATTTATTATGCCACTTTGTTTGCTATGATTTTGTGGCATTTTGTTTGTTGTTTGTACCAAGGACTCGGGACATTTTTTTTGTGTTTGTTGGTAGTCAATATAATATTTTATTCGTTTCNGTTTGTTGTTTGTACCAAGGACTCGGGACATTTTTTTTGTGTTTGTTGGTAGTCAATATAATATTTTATTCGTTTCTTATCTTTTGGTCGTACATGGGGCTCACATTTAAATTTCAGTTAAAACACAAAATGAAATGAAATTTAGCCAAAATCTATTATTTTATCTGTGAAACCATGGCCAACAATTTGTATCAAAATATGTAGAAACCAAGAATAATTTACGTTTTCAGATGATGGGAAGAAAAAAATTAATATTAGGTTGTTGTCTTTTTGGCTGAGTGAATAACAGCAGTAGATTTTGTGTACTGTGTAGATAAGATTAATATGGTAATTTAATGAGAAAAGCAATATTGTAAAAGCAAATATAAAAATTAGCTCACCAATTTATAACAAAATCCAAGCAGCCACAAGGTCTTAACTTAAGATAATTACACCTCCAAACCACACTCGTCAGCTATACCAGCAATTTTTCNCTACATCTCACTGCCTGATGAAGCTGGATTAGCCAGCGAAACGTAGCGATTGCACAACCGCGTGGAAAATGTTGTCGTCCTTTTTGTGTGTGAATACTAGAATTCCTCTCCGTTTATATATTTTTGGAAAGCGTAGTGGCCTACTTGTAACCTTAACTAACAAATATAAAAATAGTTTGATTTCCAGGTTGGAGTGTTTTTTCCTCTATAAAACCATATTGAACACATTCCTGTAAAATTGCAACAAAAATCTACGCTGTCTATGAACCTCAACATGAGTAAGAAAAAAGCTAAAATCCTAATAATTGATTTTTTTTTTTANAAAAATCTACGCTGTCTATGAACCTCAACATGAGTAAGAAAAAAGCTAAAATCCTAATAATTGATTTTTTTTTTTTTTACCTATGGTAATGCTCTGTGTTAAAGTAATTAAAATGAATTGCTTTCTCTTGTTCGTACATTTGCNTTTTTTTTTTTACCTATGGTAATGCTCTGTGTTAAAGTAATTAAAATGAATTGCTTTCTCTTGTTCGTACATTTGCATAAACATCATATAACTTGTATGCATTTATGGATAAATTATTGTTAACTGATCATCAATTTTTAATTATAAAATCTGGGTTAAAATAACACAGTACAATTTTGGCTCTAATAATGCACAATTTTAGTTATAAAGTTTCAGTTTATAAGTCTTTAATAATAAAACTGATAACACCACAAAATCTTGTCCCTAGTAATGTAACAAACCAAAATCAGGTAAATGCCCCAATTGCATTTTGAAAATACTTAAAAACACTGTAACTTACATAAACTGATTAAATTTATATATCTTATTTCACTTTACTGTTTAAACAATGCTACAGTCTTGCAGTCTACATAATTTGTAGGTTATAACAACACTATGAAATAATATTGTACTGGGTAATTGTATTTAATATTTATTATATTATAAAAAATAGATAGAATTTTCAAGTACTCACAGAGCAGTACTTGTAGACACACACAAACAAAAGTCACATGAACACATCTTTCACGTGGATGCGCAGTCGCACAATGTTTAGCTGGTTTGGCCAGTTTCGTTAGGCGGCGAGTGGTGACGCACTGCAGTCCGGTGAGCGGTGGTTGGCAAAACAGTGAACCTAGCAGCCAGGAGGCGAACTAGGGTGACGCGGGAAATTATAAATGTGGCAAAGGGTTTAATCTTATTTTTAAGCCAGGTGTCTGTCTGTCTGGATTTGATAATGTATTGGTGGGCCAGTTCCCAGTGTCACAGTTCTGCACTATTATTAGGAGGTAGGGCCCTCACAACTCTGGTTATGTAACAGGAGTCAACATTTTGGTTTTGAGAAGCTGCAACTGGCTTCTGCAAATTTGCATTGCCCCAGCTATGGCTTGTTTGGTGTCCGCTCTATGGCCATTCGTTCTCTGTCTGAGAGTGTTGGTGGTAAGGCCAATGCACTCTGCATTGCAACGAACGCACATAATTAACATGTGAGGTTCATAGAACTGTTTTGTTTGTGGATTCTTAATGAGCAGAATAGGTGCAGATGTAATTTCGCACTTGGTACGTATTCATTAGACCGAGTGTAAAACTCGGAACAGTCTCAGTAAATCAGGTGATGGAGGGAAGCCAGGCTTGTACTGTTGTTTTTGTAGGTGCAAGACAAGACGTACATGCAGTTGCAGAGCTTCCTCGCCGATCCTGCCACGAGGGACAACCATGCCACACTTGTACAGCTGGTGGTCACTATGGGCCGCATTGTCTCCAGCTGCGAGACCTGGTTCCGAGAGGAAGGTATACCATCAGCTGGTTATCGTCCACGTAGCTCTAGTTAAAACCAGCATCGCGGTGCCGTGCTTCAGCTTGGTTTACACATGTTTAGTAGTTTGCACAAAGCGGTCGAGTTGAGCTGGTCGTTAACTGATGTCAGCTATTTTCCTCGTGTGGACCGGTAGGACGAGTTACAACTAGCATTTCAGTATAAAAAATAAACATCACAGTCTACATTGCTTGTAAAATCCCTTTCTTCCCCTTCAACTTGTATGTATGTACACATCTTAAATACTGTAATGTCAAAATGGGTCCAATTTAAAGCCGATGCCTTGGAAGGCCGAGTGGAATTTTCCAGTACAGAAGAAGTTGTTTTCTGCTGAAAAGTTACACCGTACTGTTTTTAAACTTCATTTTTGGCATCAACAAGTGGTTGTACGTAACTTTCTTTGCTCTAATTTTTATTCTGAAAACACTGTTTCATGTAAGCTCACTAAATTTTGAAAGTTTTAATGGTATATATTATTTGATGATGTGCTTGCAGGTCACAATACCAGTCCAAATTTACAATTCTTCTGGCTAACCAATGGTCTTAGATTCACATTTGTGCATGAAGTTTAGNTCACAATACCAGTCCAAATTTACAATTCTTCTGGCTAACCAATGGTCTTAGATTCACATTTGTGCATGAAGTTTAGACTGTCACTGTGAACTGCAAGCACATCATCAAATAATACATGTCCACAGAACTGTCAAAATTTAGTGAGCTTACATGAAACAGAGTATAACATATTTTGTAATAAAACTGCTGGAGAAACTTAAAATGGAATTTGTACTTGCTGAAAATTACCCTGCAGTCAGTTTAAACTTAATTTTTGACATAAATGAGTCATCGTACATAACTTTATCAGGTATTATTTTGTTTTTAAGGCATCTTAGTATTACCATAAATACGGGTATTTGTAATAAAACTGCTAATTTTTCTGCAAAATGCTACCGAAAATTGACTTTGCACTTGCTAGCCGAGACATTGAACTTGGTGTGAATTTTTTTGTGACAAGAGGGAGGTTGTATGTACCATTCTGGAGTATACTTTTATTTATAAGATGTATGTCTATAAAAATTAATTAATATTTTATTAATAAATTGTCTGAATTTTCCACCAGAAGCTACTGCGCACATGTTAAAAAGTGACTGGGTGCCCTGTGTTAACATTTTTTTGAGACATTTTTGGAGTTTAAAATAGTTTGCTATGATTTTATGAGGCTATTTTCAAGAACCGGGAAGCCTCGCAAAATTGGATCCTCACTGTATGTGGGAAGCTGGCTGTTGCATTTAGAAGGTGGTTTAAAGCAGTTGCTTGCCAAAATCATAGGTATAGGTTCGAAGAAAGTTTTAGATTTGAAATTACCAGAACATGCAAATTGTGAATGAAGACACTGGTAATGTATGTGTATATATATACAGTGAAATCCCGATATTTTGCATCCCGATAATTCGTACAAATTTGCCGGTCCCTTGAGAAAATCCCTTTAATTCGTAAAAAAAACAATGCATTCCGGTCCCCTCGATAATACGTATTTATTTTGGTGCTCGAGCTCAATTAAAACGTCTTATAATTCTTATTTACAACTTAAAAATCTCGTTAACTCGTAATGTTTAAACCCTGGACTGTAAACCAGCTCTAGATTTATGCAATTCGGGCAGAGTAAAAAAGACCGGAAGGGTACTGAGGGACGTAGGAGGGTTTGAAGGGCAGGTTATGACGCAGAGTAGGCTGTGAGGCGATGTGTCTGTGATTCCCAGAATTAAGAGGCGCCTTGCTGTCCAGTCTACGGTTATGAGAGGGTAGGAAGGAGCAGAGCGAGTGAAATGTTAGTCATTCCGGTCTTAGCAATGCCTCCGAAAAGGGCTAATAAGTGTCTTTCCATTAAAGAAAAAAAGAAATCATTAACGCCGTGGCCGGTGGTGATAAACAAATTGACGTGTCCAAACGTGATAACGTTCCTCCTTCCACAATAACATCAATTCTGAAGAACAAGGACAAAATCGCCTCCCAGACATCGGACAGCAAAGTAAAGCGCTTTAAGACTGGTGAGTATCCACAGCTAGAAGAGAATTTAAAAAAGTGGTTTGCGCAAGCACTGAATTCAAACGTCCCAGTTGGAGGAAATATTTTAAGAGAAAAAGTAAAAGTTTTCGCAGAAAACAATGGGAATAAAAGACTTTCGTGCAAGTGATAGTTGGTTTGATAGGTTTAAAAAAAGGCACAGCATAAAATTGAAGAAGCTTAGTGGGGAAAGTGCGANCCGAGTGAAAAGACGAATTGGGAGAAATAATTGATTCTTATGAGCCCAACAACATTTTTAATTCCGATGAGACGAGGTTATTTTATAAGTGTCTCCCCGACCGATCAATGTGTTTTAAGGAAGAAAAGTGTCGTGGCGGAAAAAATAGTAAAGAACGTGTAACCATATTGTTGGCCGCCAACATGGATGGATCTGAGAAATTAAGACCGCTCATGATAGGCAAATCAGCCAAACCAAGATGTTTTAAAAGCATAAAAACTTTTCCGATTACCTATCGTGCAAAAAAAAAGTGTGGATGACGGGCGAAATATTCAAGGAATGGATACGATCAGTGAATGCTAATATGGAGAAAAGGCAGCGAAAAAATGCTGCTTTTCATGGATAATTGTACGGCCCACAACAATACCCCACCGCTCAGTCATGTTAATGTTGTGTTTTTGCCTGCCAACACTACTTCTAAGCTGCAGCCTCTAGACCAAGGCATAATTAAAATGTTCAAAACCTTTTAGGAAGTAGTGATGCAACTCCTTGATAGCATCGAGGATGGGGAGGATCNTAATTAAAATGTTCAAAACCTTTTAGGAAGTAGTGATGCAACTCCTTGATAGCATCGAGGATGGGGAGGATCATATAATCACCTTATTTTCAGCCATGAACATTGCTCACAGGGCGTGGCAAAGTGTTAGCGAAAGCACAATAAAAAATGGTTTTCGTGCTGTGGATTCACGAAGGTGGAACTTTCATCAGCAGTTACTGAATAAGACTTAGAACGCCCTGTGAATTGGAATTGTCTTCCTCAAAATGAAGAAAATTCTATAACGTTTGAAGATTTCGTCCATTTTGACTTTGGCCTAGGGGTAACGGGGATTCTAACTGATGAAGAAATTTTGGCTCCATCTCAGGACATTGAAGGTGAAGGTGATGCCGAAGATGATGTGCTGGAAATTACACTTAAAGTGGCTAAACAATGCATCAACAACGTGTGCCATTTCTTAGTGAAATCAGACGTTGGCGATGAAGTATTTTCTGCTTTGAACATGCTTGACAAAGCCATCGACAATACCCTTCTGCAAGGCTTGCACCAAAAGAAAATTACAGATTTTTTTAAACTTAAATTTTTTATGTGCTTTTTATTGATGTAATTATTGATTTATATATAGTAATATGTAAACATAATATGTAGCCATGCGTTTATCATTACATATTAATGAAAATTTGCATTAATCTCGTTACGTATTTTTTTCTTTTTTTGCTCTCGATTATTGGTAATCCCGCTAATTTGAATATCTCGATAATTCATATTTAACATTCAGTCCCTTGACAATACGAATTATCGGGATTCTACTGTATATNTTCTACTGTATATATATATATATCTCTCTAATCTTTTGTAATAATACACTTTGAACATATTAGAGCCTAATTTTAGCAGCTGGTGTTTAATGGTCATCATTAGTTACAATATAACTTTTCTTTACACCCCCTGATTTTACAGGATTAGTTTTCCTATTTTTACTCTTTCCTGCATTTTGCAACTCATTTTCCCAGTCGCTTGAAAAGTGTTAAAACAAAAAGGGGGTTTAAGGAACACTTGTGTGTAAATATGAAATATCTTTCAAGAAATATTTGTTGTTATTGTTTGGCCAAAAGAGTGAAGCTCCTGCAATTGGTGTTGTAGTCATCCTGCCACAGTTGGCTGCAATGTCTGCATACACGCTGCAGTTGTCGAATCAGACCCGCAGGTTGGATCTTGCCACGGCACTCATTGAAGCATTTTCGTCAGCAGTATGCTGCTCTCTCTCCAAGCAGACGATCAGCACCGTGCTGCTGCCAGGCCTGAGGTACGTCATCACTGTCCAGCTCTACCTGTCTGCACTCCCACTACCATCATTCAATCTAGCACAACATTATTTTATTCTTCTAGTCATGTGAATACTGGTTTCTGTTAATGGGTAATGTTATCCAAGTCAGTTTTTACTGCTGTGTAAATTATATGTTCATTTCACTCTTGTTGGCTTACTATAGTATCCTCTAAACTGTGTTTTGTTCCTCTCCACCCACTCGTGTCTGTTGTGGTCAACTTGTTTTATTGGTGTTCCAGGTACTTGGAACCAGTCAGTAGCCAGTCCTTACTGGCACATCATGATACGGTGGTGGCCATGATAAAAGGAGCTGAATCAAGGGTCGAAACTCACCACACCAGTGACAGGTAAGATCTTGTGTAGTAAACTGCCAAAATCATCACATAAATTGATAGCAAAAAATGCAAAAGTCATGAGACTGATTGTCTTGTGACATGCAAAATATGAAATAGTCACTAGTATTTTGTAATTGTGGATAAAATAAGAACTGCTTCGTATTTCCCTGTATTTATGATCAATTGTATTACACTGTACTTTACACCTACCAATTGTAGCTTTGAAATATTTATTTTAAGTGAACTAATGTAATAATTGCACATCCATATTTAGATTGAAAATATTGCTTAGTGAATTGGTAACTGTAAAATGTAAAAATAGCAAAAATGTTTAATGGTTTATCATTGGACAGAAATTATGCACATGTTGCAGCAGTAAAACATAGAGTAATTACAAATTTAAATTATATCATATTCACCAGAAAGAAATTGCTTTTAGAATTAGTATTACTTTAACTTTAATGCTTAATGTTGGGTGAGGTTTTTGCCACAGAAATGAGCCTCAAAATGTTACCTTGATCTAGAATTAAGTGTAGTAGCAACAAAAATGGTTTACATACAACCTGAATTTTACTCATATTTTTTTTTAATATATTCACAATTTATGCTTGGTAAATGTTGTCTCCTTTTGCTGTTTTAATCATAACAGTAATAAGGAATGGATGTTGGCAGGCCGAGCAGCATCAGTCTGTCGTTGGCGGGGGCAAACGTGGGCCAAGGGGTAGAGGACGTTAAACAGAAAGTTACCAAGTACTTCCAGATGAAACCTGTGATCAGCAGGCCCGCCAATCTACCCAACCTGCCTGGCCTCTTCCGCAAGAAATGAGCCGCAGTCGGCCTGGGGAAACATATCAGGATCGGTGCCTTGTAGCCATAGTCTGCCTGTTCTGGCGTTGTTTTTAAATGCCAAAATAATTACAGTGTGCATGTCTGGTCTGGTTGTTGCCGTCTTTCATGTATTATAATTGTTTTTGTCTCGAAGAGCTTAACTTTACCACATTTATATAGTATTATTACTCGTAAGTTTCATATTTAATTATTTCATATAGATGGCTACAGTTGTTGTAATTTATTAATGTTTGATTTTGTAATTAATATTTTTAATGTTTGTATGTTGTAAGATGTCTTGTGCTTTAAATAACTCAGATGTGCAAAAATGAGTCTGTTTACTTGAACAAGGTCTGCATTACAAGGGGTGATATTGCCAGCATGAAATACTGTATTGGATTTTATTGGAAAACTTTCTATTGAGTGTGTATCAAGTATGTTGGATGACTAGCAGGTACCTATGTTTGCTGCATTATCCCTACACACAACTTCTGGTAAAAATGGTGACATGGAAGCCTGAGTGGGCTGTAAGGCACAATGATTGCCCATCACCGAGCCCGAGACTCTGGAAGAGTTACCATCAGAATTGGGTAATATCAGGAATACTTTTTTATTGTGGTAAAATGCCATCCATTATGTTTTGATGTTGTGAACCAAAGGTTTTGCAACACTTCTGTGACAAAAAAATGAAGGTATGACAAACATTGTTGAGGACTAATCAGAGAAATTTTATAATTTTTTGTTGGCACCAAATTTTGTTTGCATGGTTGTCAGATGCATGTTGGGTGGATGTACACATACATATGTGTGTAATTAACGTGTTTCATTTGACTTATATTGCTCTCAATTCAGAACAGTATTCAAGTTTGTATTAAAGCTTGACTGAAAGAGAACAGAATAAGAACTCATTTCAGTTTTGCTAGTTTCGTTAATTAAAATTACACAGATTGACCATAAATTAAGTATATAATATATTATAGTTATTTTTTATAAAGATATGCTGCAACTTATAAATTCGTATTCCTGAAAATAAGAAAGTTAATATTTATGAGAAACGTAACCAAAATCGCAAACTAAGTTAGCATTTATTCACACGCTATCTTATGTTGTTTTAGGTTAGTTAGTGTGTCCAATCTCCAATGTACATAACATGAGAGAACATTCAAAATAACAGTTCAGTATAAAATATCTGATTTTATAGCATTCGTGGTTTGTTGCTGGTCATGCCCTCCCCCTTTTTTCTAAATGACTGTATTTTGCTATGTATAGGCCGCACCAAAAGTTTTTAATGAAAAATTAGGGATAATTAATATTTCAAGTATAGGCTGCACTGAATTTTTGTATTCCCGTAAATATTGCCGGTCATGGTAGTGCGGAGGCCAACCGGCATGGCAACAGCAAACTAATTAGTTTGTTTTTGAGTGTGTCATCGCCATGTCAGCTGGCCTCTACCTGCTGAAAAGTGGCAACAGCGCAGAATTCCCAGTATTCCGCCAGACAGAACAAAAAGCGTGAGTAGCTGCAGGGAAGAGGACTTTGACCTTGTCGCGCCCATCGCCACACTCTCCCTCCCCTTTTCTCGTAGCTTTCACTTATCAGTTTCGCTCACTTGTCAGTTGTGTTTCATCTCCTTCCTGCCTTTGTATAGCTTTCTGTTTGTCTTTTTCAATCGGTTACTGAAATTGTTAATGAGAGTTTTGACTCGTGCAATAGTGCGATAACGTACTTGTATTACTAACATGTGTGCCAAGCAAGTGTGCAAAGTTTTTTTTTTTTTTTTTTTTTACGTCCTGAGAAACTAAGTTAAAATATTAAACAAATTTCTAAACATGTTTTGGTGGGAAATTTTTTTTTATGGCAATATTGTGTAAATAAGCTGCACCCCACATTTTTAGTTTTCTTTTTTTTATGTGCGACCTAGGGCATTCATGCCAAAATGCGGTATGATGTACTTAACACAAGAGAACTAACTGTTGATATTTCCTTAGTGATGTGAGTTACATTCAGTGCAGATGCAAAATTCTACTTATATGCAAAGAGATTTGTAACAACTTGTTTGTGTGAGGTTTTGGAGGATAGCAGAAACACAGCCATTTAGCATATGTAAAACTTAATTTTGAGGTTATGAATGTTATTTCTCAGGTGTAAAATAAGTCTACATTCACTGTTTTCCCACATACTTTGTATCTCTCTGTTGGTCCAGTGAAAAACTAATGTTCAAAAATCCACTGTAATTGAGTTAATATAAAGTACTAGTTTAACATCAGCATCAATATGTTGGATGGCCTGTTTGGTAAACATTGTGATTTCATTTACGCATTTCAATTTACAGTGGTGCACAGTAGTGCCACAAAGAAAGAAACCTCGTATAGTGTTCGTCCTTATAGGTCCATTTTGTATCAGACTACCAAAGATAATTTTGTGCATTATTATAAATATGTTATCTTATACTTAAGTTTTGATATTTGTACATTTCTGCCCTGTGTGAGATTCCTTTTGCACTATATAAAACCGATGCGTTCTGTTCGTGTACTGTAGCTGTTTTTATCCAGTTAAGTTTACGGAAAATGCTAACATAATTATAAATAAAAAGTAAGCATATAAGATATATTGTTTGTGAATTAAATTTCTATCGCAGTTGATTTTAAGCTTTTATACTTTTGTCCCAACTTTGCCATTTATTAGCTAGCTGGTTTGAATGCAGAGTAATTTTAATACAAGCTGACAAATCGCCATGTTATAAATGGAGATAGTGTAAGGGTGTGTTCAATTATTAACCAATTGGAGGGAATAGTTAAGTTATTCAAATTTCAAAGTATTTTTCATTGTAAACTAAGGTTTCTGACAAAGTATCAAGTATGTAGAAATTTTTTTGCATTGCCCCTTCACAACACAAAATATTCGTGAGATTTGTCATCACTCATTTAATGTTCAACTGTCCTTGATAAATTTATTCAGTAAATTATTTAGTTGCTCATTTTGTATTACCTTAGCCAGTTGAAGTTTAATGTAAAAAGTGGGGACTATTTTTGTACATTTGATACTAGCCATCTTGCAGTTGTTTAAAGCATACACTGTGTGAATTATATACTGTGTTACATTTAATTGTTTCCTCAATGTGATTTTCTTTGTATTTTATTGTGGCATGTATGGGAATGTTGACTGTAGATTTTTATACCTATATAAATATAAATGTTATAATTCACATTTATTTATTGCAGTTGCAATTTTAAATATTTGTTATTTTAAAATAAAATATTTACTTTAGCTAAATTAAATCTAAAAATCCTTCAATTACTGAAATCATGGAAGTATGGTACATAACAAAGAACATCTCAAGTTTTCCATTTTACTCTAAGATTTTTTTAAATATTATGATGTATGTTCACCATTACACATCTAATACATTTGATGTAACCTTACGTTTATGCTTGTGTGATTTTTTTACAGTTTGCACCTTGTTGAGAACTTTTTTAGTGCAACACGCATGTCTCGAATTTGTAGCTTAAAATTTTTAAATGTATATAGTATTCTGTGGTAACATGATTATACATTTTGCAATGGACATGTAAAAATATTGTGAAATACAGCAAAACAAAGAAGGAAGGAAACCTATATTTTGTAGAGATGTTATACAGGAAAGCGTAAAATCTGTGAGGGTAAAATAGAATTTGTACTGTACAGTGAACTTGTCTCTTTGACTGTAATGGAGAAATTTATTAGTTATTTTCACACATATACATGTCACATCATGGAAGAGGCTTGCAGTCGTATGATTGAAAGAAGCAGATTTGAGTGTTGGCTGGTCAGTAAATGCTATTTTAATCCTGGTTGCCCCAAATCCTTTCTCATACAAATTCTCTCTAAGGGTGCTACACTGGCCAATGCGAGGAAGTGATATGCTTGGTCTCTCTAGTCAACCACTGAAATGCCTCTAGCTTAAGGATAGTGTGTGCACATGACAGCTTTTTTTTTTACAACCTGAAGGGCTGCTCATGAATTGTAGGGCTGCTGTACAATCAGTCTTAAGGTCCATGGCAGTAACGTGCCAAGGCACATTCATAATTGTGAAACTTCCTGCAAGCCTTGTAGTAATGGGTCGTTCGTGAACGATTCGTTCAAAATTAACTAATCATTGAGTGAGCAAAATCGTATGATTCGTTCACTACATAACAAATAGATTCTTTTGAGTCAATCGAAAAGTAGAACACGAGCTGAAAGAACGTTAAAGGTGGAGAGGATGAAAGAATCAGAAAGTCTTGATTCATTTGTAAAATAATGCGGAGTCAAATAAGTTATCAGAGCTTATACAACATCTGGGAAGAGAGGGGATGGCCTTCACAACAAGAATCGTGTTACTACTATCACTCTTAATATATACCACCTGCATGCCCAACGTTTTGTAACTTGACACCCGACAATGCAGATTAGTAGTTTAGAATTTCATAGTTCACATTCCCCGTACACAAAATCTTCCACGAAAATAAAATGCCCTTTAAAAATCGTTTTAACTAAAAGAATATCATGTAAAGACTATGTAAATGGAGAAAGAGCCGAAAATGAGAAGCAGAGAAAACTAATACCTGAAAGGGAGAGTGAGTCACGAGTCTAAAGAACTACAGTACAAGAGAACGAAAAGAATGATTGTTTTGAACAAATTGTTTTACTGAACTGATCCAAACTAATCGTTCTGCCCAACACTAGTGCCTTGGAGGCATGCAGTTGAATGCCCCAAAGCTGTGCGCAGGAGCAAGTAACTCATCTCGGACTGGGAGTAAAGTGTAACATTTGTACACCTTCCATTCTAGGCATTTAGTTGACAACAGTTATATTTTCGGTTTCAATTTATTCTTTGATTTTGGCCTGTTGGTATAGCGGATTGGCGAAATGACAAAAAAATTTTGGAATTGGTTGAAGACGACGGCATAAAACACTCTTGTGTTTGTGTTTGTTCACTTCTGTAGATTATGAGGACATTGCAACGTAGTCTCTCTCTTCAGTTTGTAAAGAACAAATATGATACGGAGACCGCAGAAGCTGTCCTTAGCAACATATGGTCCAGCCAGATGCAAAAGAACACTCACTCACAGTTCTCATTCTCCGCTCACGTTAATACTGAGGATGATAAACCCAGAAGTAAGCAATTTTACAAATGGTAACTTTTTAATTTGTTCCAGGTCAGATATGTGCAAAATTTTATTAAATAATGGTAGTGCAAGCAACATCATGTCATGTTCTTGGAATCACCTATCTGGGACACAAGCAACTTCAGTGCAACATCTTTCTAGCAAAAGCATGTCTTTGAAGGTTAACTTCTATTGAAAACAAAATGTAGGTATGTGTTTCAACATTGATGCATTAAAATTTGAGATATATATATATAGACACACACCCAGAGAGATATATATCAATGTTTTCAAAAGTGTGCATGTATGATTGAAATGGTGTAACTATTAAAAACGTAAAATGGTTTTAAAGGATTTCATTGTTATACACACCAGAATTTGTTTTATTCCAATTTTATTTTTAGATACAGTTGGGGTATCATTGTTTACATTTAGAGTAATACAGTATTTTATACAGTACAAACTGCCTACAAATGTTTTTGGAAGTGAGAGTAAGTGTGATGTAAAAATATATTTCACACATGCACACGCACACAGTAAGAGAGAGAGATAGATGGATCGAGTGAGGGGGGAGGGGGAGGAATAGCAGTTTTAAAAAGATATTGGCAACCACAATTATTTAGGGGAACAAAAAAATTGGGGCCAAGGTTACTATTCCTGGGGGTACTTCGACTGCATGCACAAATCATTGCTAACAAGGCATAAAATATAATGTCCAAAACATTTAACAAGAATTTTTTTTATACGCAATACCTGGGTTTCAATAAGCTAGTATATCTACAAAACAAAACTGGAAATAAACTTAAATTGAAGAAATGAACATATCTTGGAGATAATTATATCTCAACATATTTTGCATGAGCATAACCTGTAAGTAATCAAACAAAACATTGAGTTCAAGGACAGAATGTTGGTCTCATTTTGAAATTTTCCCTGGTGGTGCGATTTTTAACACCACATCATTCCAGCCACATATTTATCAAGATTACATTTTCTGAGGCCAACATTAACAGACTTGCCCTTTGGTATAATTCTTGTGATTCTTCCTGGGTATTGGGCTCCATTGTAATGTGCCATCACAAAACTACAAACAGCACACACTGCTCAATTTTGAGCAGAACTGACCTAAACATGGTGAACTCCCATGAAGTCTTCTTCAATGGCACAATCATCAGCAATAAGTTGAAGGAGGGAGATTCAAATTTATAAATGTCACCAATTACACTAGGTATATGCATATGTACAGTGACCCCAACTTTCCCCCCCCCCCNTCAATGTAACCAAGAGGAGAATAGGCAAAGTGCGAACCTTCATCACGCACATCATCATCAGGACACGACTGCACCACTCGCCCCCAAACGCCAGCATAAAAGGGGCAAGTTTGGATCCTTGATGAGCACTAGCATTCTTTCCGCGATTCTATCCTTTCTTAGGCCCCATTTCTCCTGGATGGAGCTGATTATGGTACTCAAGATGCCACTGCTTCCAGGAGGATTGGTGGATTTGTTGTAGTAAGACCCAGCGAGTAAGTTTATTCATAGGAGTCTGGGACACATCTTCAATGAGGATCTGAGGGGAACCCAGAGTCAAAAAGTGGCTTGGAGTAAGAGCTGCAAAATCGTTTGGATCACTTGACAAAGCGCTTAGGGGTCGAGAGTGGAAAGTGGCCTCAGTCTGAGTCAGCATAGTATACTGCACCTCAACAGGTGAGCAGGGACATAATGAACAGCCTCTCAAAGACCACCAAAGAGTTGGGCAGAGGGAGGGTTGAGGTGCCAAGACACCGTGAGGTCTGCCAACTGATATGCAAACAATTGTAGTGTGTCTGAATTTGTTTGAAATTCCTGTACCTAGAATAAGGGACTGCTAGCTCGTACAAAATTTGTGCCGCAATCAGTAAAGGTGGGCACAATTACCTCGTCATGAGATAAACCTACGAAGTGGAAAGTTCCGATGCAAGTTCTGGGTGAAATCCTTAGTGGTGAAACAAGCAGATTTATGCCTGTAAAACACAAAGTTTTCTAAGTCTGGCCATGGTGATTCATAAGGGGCCTCCATAATCAACTCCAGTATGTATAAATGGTTTGGCTTCTCGCATTCTGCTGGCAGGAAGGCTAGCCATCATTGTTGTGACAGTTTTGGGCTGGGTGCTGAAACATTTCATACACCTGCGGAGTCGGTATCATATCAGGTTTCAGTCATCAATAATCCAGAACTCTTTCAAAATCAAGAACTGGAGGATACGTGGTCCAGGATGTCGGAATTCATGATGAATTTGATATATCAACAATTCAGCTGCAACGGTGATGCCGCCACGCACATTGTTTGGATTCGCTTCTCTATAAGGCGGCCTGCTCCTTGGCCGACTCGGCTCCCTTCCTGTTTTCTCTCATCATTTCTCTCCCTTGATTACCCCTCCTTGTATGTCAAGTTTTTTTAGATTCAGGGGCTANTGAATTTGATATATCAACAATTCAGCTGCAACGGTGATGCCGCCACGCACATTGTTTGAATTCGCTTCTCTATAAGGCGGCCAGCTCCTTGGCCGACTCGGCTCTCTTCCTGTTTTCTCTCATCATTTCTCTCCCTTGATTACCCCTCCTTGTATGTCAAGTTTTTTTAGATTCAGGGGCTAGTTTATATAAGTTGTTACACCCATTGTGCAGCTTGCATTCTAAGCCTGTGAAGAAGATAGTCGGGTTGACGCCTGCTAGAGCTAATTTTAATTTTAATATGGGCTAAAATTTTTAGTTTACCCATCCTTGGACTAGGGTGCTATGAGATGCCGTTTAAATTATGTAGTTGTGTGAGCGACTGATTATGCTGGAGCTTGTAAAACGGTGAGTTGTGGTCGTAGATTTTCATTTGTGGGTCAGTTTAGTGTTTTTGAAATAATTGCNAAATAATTGCTTGGCATTGTATTGTGCTTGTCTTGGGCTTTGCAGTGAGTTAGATTTTTTTCTAAATTCTGGTTTTGGATGCCTGCCTAATTTGTAGTTTCGGCCTAACNGAAATAATTGCATGGCATTGTATTGTGTTTGTGTTGGGCTTTGCAGTGAGTTAGATTTTTTTCTAAATTCTGGTTTTGGATGCCTGCCTAATTTGTAGTTTCGGCCTAACTAATTTCTTACTTCTCTGTATAGTTCCTGTAAGTGTTGTGTATAGTTTTTTTCTGTTGCCCAATCATTGACTTAAATTTTAATTGTTGCTGCCATGCTACCATGACGTGCGCGTTGGATGTAGTCTGGTGAAGTGTTCTAATTGTTGTTGTATTCGATGGAGTAATGGTTAGGATCTACAGACTGCCTCCATCGATTCACTATTTTAACGTAATATTTTTTTTTTTGTATAAACTTGTAATTCCACTTAAAGGAGGCTTTACAGGGCCTGAGGCGCTGCCCTCCTTTAGTCAAATTGCTCCACAAAATAGCTTGAAACTATCTATTTAACAAAGTAACTATTTGTATTTTAGAAAAGTTTTAATATTACTTTTCTCATTTTTTCAATTATATATTTATTGTATATTTTGGAGTAACGTAATACTTTTGAATAAGCAATTGCGCACCAATTTAATCTTTTTGTACGAGTGTTTCAAGACTTTCTAGTCCACAGATTTACTTTTTCATATTTCTGAAACCGTTTACTCTACTTGGGTTGTTTGCCAGTTAAATATTTATTGTAATTTGAGCTACGCAGTACTTTGAAAGAGCAATTTAATCTGTTTGTACAAGTATTTTAATCTATATCTTTGCATTGTGAGTCTTTGGTGTTTAGAATTTTACATGTCATATTTCTTATAAATGTTCAATCCTAAAGTGCTGCTAACTTATAAAATATTCTGAAATTACAGAGCTTGAAAGTGACATCGTCTTTGTACTATTTCTGGTATGACACACAGCAAGGTAACAGTTCTTTGGGGGAGCAGGATTTTACTCCTGAAATGAAGCCAGACGGATGCAGTCGACACCTCCCCACCACTCCTTCCACAATCATGAAGACAAGATATGTCAATAAAGGCAGTGACGTGGACAAATCCTGCGTGGTCTGGCACTGCCACTGTCATCACGTCATCGGCCCACAGTCTCTGCATCAGTGCAGCCCGTGGAACACGCACGTCATGCGTCCCGATGCATGTCTGCATATTTCACTTGGGAACAGGTCATGTCCCGATACAGAGTGATCCAACTGAGTGCCTGTGGTGTCCCTAGAGATATATGTGTAATTAGGATAGAAATGAAGCATTAGAAATTATCGCCCTCGTGCAAATGTTCGTGAAATTTGCTCTTAGGGGATTGCGAAGTAATCGCAGAATAAATGCACGCCACATGCATATTTAATGAGTTGTAGAGTAGCAAGGCTAGGGTATTTGAAGTGTCCTATATAATTTTCCAAGTGCAATTGTGTCTCTAATCAAGCCAATTAGTGATGTGGAAAATAATTACCATTTCTTTAAACCCTACCGTTCCGGTCGTAAAGTGCCTTAAAACATTATAGACCTAAATTTCCCACGTGCTCATATTTTGTATTTAAATTAGTACTTGATTTAAAAAATCTTAACCCTTCAGAATTAAGAAAACTCGCTCAGACCGTTTCAGTGTTGGATCACTAGGCATCGGGTCATGACCCGTTCCATAGTGAACGATGCGGACACACGTCGGGAGGCACGACTTGCGTGTTCCACAGGCCACATTGGTGCAACGACTGTGGGCAGTGGCAGTGCCAGACCACTCAGGAATGGTCCACGTCTAATCCCCTCCGGGAGGTCACTGTCACTGCGGCTCAAGGCCATGTGGTGCAGCAGGTGAGCAGTACAGAGCTGGGTTGCATGCCAACTGGTGTCAGTTCAACTTACCCTTGGCATGTGAGATCTTACTGGTTCGGCGGAGTCAGTCGGCAGATTCTACGCCTGCTTGGCAGGTTGGTGACCCTGTGACCATCAAGACTCTTTCGCTGTTGCTGCAGTACCTCTGCGACCGGCGTCATTGCCATTGAGGGCGGTAAGGCCGCCCCGTCGAGGAGATGCTTGACCTGGCAGTCTGGAACGGGACACCTACGGGTACGGGCGTGACCGGGTGGTCCTACGGCGTTGGGCGCCGTGGCATCTGGTGATCGGTCGTCATTCCGGGCGCACTTCGTGGAGTCGGACATCCCCACGGCTCGTGGCGATGCCATGGCAGCTGACAACCCAGATATCCTTGAGAGCGTCGGTGTTGGTGAACCTGGTATTCCGCGTGTGCCTGATTCCGGTGATTACCATCCCGCATCGGCCGGGATTACATAGGTCGGTTGTCTCTAACTGGTGTTACCTTGGGGTGCCACTGCGCTCGTTTTCGGCGCGGCCCTTAAGTCATCACGATGGAATTTAACTTGCCTTCGCACACTCATCTGGATAATGTAGTCTGTCTTCCCCACCCTTCGTACCACTATGTGAAGTCCACTCAAGCTGAGGGTGAACCCTGCGCAGAAATTGGCATGGATGGCCGACTGCTGGTGTTCTCGCACATAGACATGTTGTGCAAGTGCAGCTCTTTTGGGTGCAGTGTGGTTTCTGGCAGCCATTGGACGTACCATTATTGTCGTTCCTTGGCCCATTCAAACCTCTGACGGTGGTGGTCTTCATGTGTCTCCGTTTCTGAGGGACCTGAGTTCGTGGGTCGGTTGTGGGTATGCATATTTCCTGGGTCGTTCCAAACCGTGTCTGTATAATAATTCTGCGGGCGAGTGGCCCGTGGCTTCGTTCTGCTGGTTTCTCAGGCAGAACAGTATCTCTGGGACGTCGGTGGCCCAGGTAGCATGGTCATCCCCCACGTGAAGCTGCTACTGCGCCTTGAACTTTTAGTTCCTTTGTTCTGTGGGATTCGTGCAGAGATCACGCCGCCGCTTTCCCCCTGAACTATGGTCCGTTGTCGGAGATAATTACCTTTGGGTAACCCCAGTCTCGAAGAAATAATTCTGAAATGATCCCGCAACATTTCTGACGCATGAACTGGGGAGGGGATAAGCCTCGCACCACATGGTGCACAAATCCGGCACTGCCAATAAAAAATCTCTTCCCATTTGGGGCGCAGGGATATGGTCACGAAGGGTTTCTTTGGCATGCAGGGCTGCTGTTGAGTAACGCCATCAGTGCAGCGTGTTTTCAGGCGGTTGGATGTTTCGTAGACATGTAAAAATTCGAGCACTTGTTGGGTGAGTCCTGGCCAGAAATAGTGGACTAGTATGTTCCACTTGGTTTGCGCGGCTCCCGGGTGTCCCGCCAGGTGGCCGGCGTGCGAGTGTTCTAGGACGAAGGTTCGTCCCACCTCTGGGACGTGCGTACGCCAGTTCCTCTCTTCCCCTGCAGGCCAGGTCGCCAGGCGGTTATCGACAGTGCACCAGTTGGCAGCTATTCTCTGGCACATCGCAACATCTGCGGGCAGCTGTTGTGCGGCCAGTACTCGTTAGTATACCGCATCACTTGTTAGGTCTTGAGTGGCATTACTCGTGCCAACAGTGACATGCTGTGGTCGGGCAACCGACGGACTGTCTGGCGGGAATATGACTTTCAGCACATCTTCATCGTGTGCTATTTCGGCTGTACAGGGCGCACGGAAAAGGGCATCGACTAATTTGTTTTCTTTGCTCGGAACGTCTTCCACAACGAAATCATAGGCCTGTAATAACATGAACCACCGCGTGAGTTTGCTGCGGACAGTGCACATGTTATGCAGCCACATTAAAAACCGATTGTCAGTCGTCAATGTGAATCGTGGGAACTCTAGGTGTTGGTGGTAGTATTTTAGTGCCAATACGATAGGCAAGCATTCCCAATCGTTCACGTGGGGCAAACTTCGCGCTACTGTAGTCTATAACTCTGCGTTCACGGTCATTATCGTATTTTAATAGAACGGCACCAAACCCCTTTTTACTAGCATCTGTTTGCAGATATAAATGCCTCTGGGGTTCTATACAGACAGTTTGTCGCACTGTTGGAATCAGTGTTTGATTTCTTTGAACACGTTTTGGGTGGCGTCGTTCCATTAGAAACGCCATTGTGTTGACAACAGGGCGGTCTTTTATGTAGCGCCTTAACCAGTTTATAAGCCCGAAAAATTTTCGCAAGCGTTTGCGCATGTTGGGTGCGAGATAGTATTGAATTAACCTGAATTGTTTGTGGTTGGGCTGGATACCCTCGGCGTCGATCGTGTGCCCAGGTATTGAAGACACGTTTTCCGTATATGACATTTTCCGTTGGTACACGTTAACCCATTGATAGCAAGTCGCTCTAAGACGAGGGCTAGGTGTTGTATGTGTTCTTCCCACGTTTTTGACTAGATCACAACATCGTCCCAGATGAGGGACGAACACTCGCATGCCAGCTGCCTGGCGGGACATCCAGGAGCCACGCAAATCAAACGGAACATACACTGAAGAGCAAAAAAAAACTGTGACACCTGCCTAATATCGTGTAGAGTCCCCGCGAGCACGCATAAGTGCCGCCAGACGACGTGGCCTGGACTCGACTAATGTCTGAAGGTATGCAGGAGGCAATTCACACCATGAATTCTATAGGGCAGTCCACAAATCCATAGGAGTGCGAAGCGGTGGAGATCTCTTCTGGACAGCACGTTGCAAGGCATCCCAGATATGCTCAATAATGTTCATGTCTGGTGATTTACGTGGCCAATGGCAGTGTCTAATGTCAGAAGAGTATTCCTGGAGCCACTCGGTAGCAACTCTCGACGTGTGGGGTGTCGCATTGTCCTGCTGGAATTCTACACGTCCGTCGGAATGCACAATGGACATGAATGAGTGCAGGTGATCGGACAGGATGCTTACGTATCTGTCACCTGTCAGAGTCGTATCTAGACGTATCAGGGGTCCCATTCACACCAACTGCACACGCCCCATACCATGACAGAGCCTCCACCAGCTTGAACGGTACCCTGTTAACATGTAGGATCCATGGATTCATGAGGATGTCTCCATACCCGCACACGTCCATCCGCCCGATACAATTGGAAACGAGACTCGTCAGACCAGGCAACGTGTTTCCAGTCATCAACAGTCCAATGGCGGTGTTGGCGAGCCCAGGCGAGGTGTAAAACTTTGTGCAGTGCAGTTAACAACTGTAGACGAGTGGGCCTTTGGCTCCGAAAGCCCATATCAATGATGACCTGTTGAATAGTTCACACGCTGGCACTTGTTGATGCCCCAGCATTGAAATATGCGCCAATTTGATAAAGGGTTGCACGTCTGTCACGTTTAACGATTCTCGTCAGTCGTCGTTCGTCCCTGATCTTTTTCCGGCCGCAGTTATTGCGAAGATTTGATGTTTTGTCGGATTCCTGATATTNGCACGCTGGCACTTGTTGATGCCCCAGCATTGAAATATGCGCCAATTTGATAAAGGGTTGCACGTCTGTCACGTTTAACGATTCTCGTCAGTCGTCGTTCGTCCCTGATCTTTTTCCGGCCGCAGTTATGTCGAAGATTTGATGTTTTGCCGGATTCCTGATATTCACGGTACACTCGTGAAATGGTCTTACGCAAAAATCCAAATTGTATCGCTACTTCGGAGACGCTATGTCCCATCTCTCGTGCGCCGACTATAACACCACGTTCAAACTCACTTACATCTTGATAACCTCCAATTGTAGCAGCAGTAACGATCTAGCAACCTTGCCAGATGCTTGTTGTCTTATATAGGCGCTGCCGAGCGCATCGCGTTACTCTGATTGGTTCCATATCTCTGTTATTTGCATACGCATGCCTATACCAGTTTTTTTGGCTCTCNCGAGACTCGTCAGACCAGGCAACGTGTTTCCAGTCATCAACAGTCCAATGGCGGTGTTGGCGAGCCCAGGCGAGGTGTAAAACTTTGTGCAGTGCAGTTAACAACTGTAGACGAGTGGGCCTTTGGCTCCGAAAGCCCATATCAATGATGACCTGTTGAATAGTTCGNGTGCAGTTAACAACTGTAGACGAGTGGGCCTTTGGCTCCGAAAGCCCATATCAATGATGACCTGTTGAATAGTTCACACGCTGGCACTTGTTGATGCCCCAGCATTGAAATATGCGCCAATTTGATAAAGGGTTGCACGTCTGTCACGTTTAACGATTCTCGTCAGTCGTCGTTCGTCCCTGATCTTTTTCCGGCCGCAGTTATTGCGAAGATTTGATGTTTTGTCGGATTCCTGATATTCACGGTACACTCGTGAAATGGTCTTACGCAAAAATCCAAATTGTATCGCTACCTCGGAGACGCTATGTCCCATCTCTCGTGCGCCGACTATAACACCACGTTCAAACTCACTTACATCTTGATAACCTCCAATTGTAGCAGCAGTAACCGATCTAGCAACCTTGCCAGATGCTTGTTGTCTTATATAGGCGCTGCCGAGCGCATCGCGTTATTCTGATTGGTTCCATATCTCTGTTATTTGCATACGCATGCCTATACCAGTTTCTTTGGCTCTCCAGTGTACTAGCCCTCTATTTCTTGCCAGGGCTCACCTGACAAGTGCAGGAATTTCTACGTGTTTGCGAAATATGTAACCACCTGAAAACGCGCTGTGCTGATAGTGTTACTCTACAGTAACCCCACATACCAGAGAAACCCTTCGTGACCATAGCATTGGACCTGATGGGACGATATCCCCGCGCCCCAAACAGGAAGAGATTTTTATTGATGGTGACGGATTTGTGCACAAGGTGGCGCGAGGCTTATCTCCTCCCCAGTTCGCGAGTCAGAAATGTTGCTGGATCATTTCAGAATGATATCTTCGAGACTGGGGTTACCCAATGTAATCATCTCCGACAACGGACCGTAGTTCAGGGGAAAGCTGTGCCATGAACTCTGCACTAAGTGGTGGGTAGTACGCCACACAATGGCGGTGTACCACCCCTGCACGAATACCACAGAACGAAGGAACCAAAAGTTCAAGGTGTAGTAGCGGCTTCACGTGGGTGATGACCACCGACGTCCCAGAGATACTGTTCTGCCTGAGAAACCGACAGAACGAAGCCACAGGCCACTCACCCGCAAAATTACTATAAGGACATGGTCTGGCAAGACCCAGTGAATATGCATACCCACAACCGACCATGAACTCGGGTCCCTCGGAAATGGAGACACGAGAAAGACACTACCAGCCGTAGTTAGAACGTCCAGGGAACGACAATAATGGTACGTCCAACAGTGGCTGCCAGAGACCACACAATTCCTGAAAGAGCTACACTTGCACAACATGTCTATGTGCGAAAACACCAGCAGTCGGCCACCCGTGCCAATTTCTGCGTAGGGTTCACCCTCCCTCCCTCCTAGCTGAAGTAGACCTCACACAGAGGTACGAAGGGTGGGGAAGACAGATTAGATCATCCAGATGAATGTTCGAAGGAAAGCTAAAATCAATCGTGACGATCTAAGAGCCGCGCAGGAGGCACCGACTCCGGGTGCGGCGGCGCCCCAAGGTAACATCGGTCGGAGGCAACTGACTGAAGTAGTCCCAGTCGATACGGGATGGCAATTATCGTCATCAGGTACACTACCAGGTCCACCAACACCGACGCCCTCAAGGACATCGGGGTCGTCAGCTACTATGGCGGCGCCACATGCCGGGGGTACGTCCGACTCCACAGAGAGCACCCGGAATGACGACCAACCACCAGATGCCGCGGCGCTCAGTGCCGCGATGTCGGATGCCCACTCGGTCACACCCACAGGTGCCCCATTCTAGACTGTTAGGTCACGCAACTCATCGGTGGCCAGGTCCAGATCCGGGTCGAGTATCTCCTCGAAGGGGTGGCCATACCACCCTCAACGGCCATGACGCCGGCCGCAGAGGTACCACAGCAACAGCAGTAGCAGTGAAAGAGTTTTGATGGTGGCAAAGTCACCAGCGTGCCGAGCAGGTGTAGAACCAGCCTTCATACTCCGCCGAAGCAGTAAGATCTCACCTGCCAAAGGTAAGTTGAACCGACACCAGTTTACATGCAACCCTGCAGTAGTGTGATCCAGCTCTGTACAGCTCATCTGCCACTCAATCGCCTGCTTCACCACACAGCCTTGAGTCGCCCCTGCCTGCCGTGACAGTGGCTTCATGGAGAGGGCAATTGACGTGGACCACTCCTGCATAGTCTGGTATGGTCACTGTCATCAAATCATCGGCCCACAGTCGCTGCACCAGTGAGGCCCGCGGAACACACTCGTCGTGCGTACCGACATGTTTCTGCATCGTTCACTTGGAAACAGATCATGACCCGATACCGAGTGATCGAACAGAATGCCTATGGTATCCCTAGAGATCACTGTGTAATTAGGATAGGAATCAAGTGTTAGAATGTGTAGTAAATAGCATTAGAATGAATCGCCCTCGGGAAAATGTTCGTGAAATTCGCCCTTAGAGGATTGCGAAGTAATAGCAAAATAAATGAACGCCACACACACATATTTAATGAGTTGTAGAATAGCAAGGCTAGGGTATTTGAAGTGTTCTATATAATTTTCCGAGTGCAAATGTGTCTCTAATCAAGCAAATTAGTTATGTGGCAAATAATTAGTATTTCTTTCAACCTGACAGTTCCGGCCGTAGAGCGCTCAGAATGTTTCAGTGTTTTACGTGTATATGTTTCAAGTTCAATGTTGATGAGGTCAGTTAATTAAATTACCTCGCAGAGTGGAACAAGCTCTCGGCAAGGGCACCGCTCGCTCACGCCATCTTCGGCAGTCTGATTCCACGGGTATTACGTACTGCACGTTTGTCGCATTGCAGGGGATTTTCATACTTTGTTCTGAACACTTAACTGCAATGAGTGAACGTAATTTACTGTAACTTTTATTTAGCCTACCAACAGTCTCCCTTATGTTCGCAGCACTCCTCCATCAGCTCAGTTTACCGCCCCCACCCCCCGAGGTTTAATTACTATTGGAAGTTTTCTCGCCATTCTTGACATTTTTTGTACAGTAACGGCCGCTGGTAGGCCTTGCGAGTCAGGTCCGCTTTAATTTGCATTATATACATGTAACTGTGTACACTATTCGGCAATACAATTGACTTGAGTTTCACCGAAACATGTAAGTTCTCGTTTAGTGTTGTATTCCGGGCCTGGGCCCTATCCAGGAAGTTATCGACGCCTCAAGGAGGAATCCTTCATTTAAAAGGTAAAAG
>NQII01006700.1:70823-114327 GCA_002778355.1 Clitarchus hookeri
GCTATATATTACGTTTTCCTGTAAATATGTACCGTGTGTGTCAGGGGATACAGCCATGTGGTCGTTCGGCCCACGATTCTGAGAACTTGACTTCGTGCTGATCCAGTGAGTTGGCTCCCATTCCATTCATAATAGGAATATTGTGTAATATTTAGACTTCTCTTAACATAGTCGCCGACGACGTTCGCATTACTATACCACACTGCTCAGGTAACATTAGGAGTTAGTTTATGAACTGAAAGGAAACAGATTTGGTGGCGAACTAATCTGCCATGTTCATCTTGAAAGGAAGCTTGCTGGGTACATCTGATCGGTACCATTAGGACCTTTGACACTTCTAAGGGGGTGAAATTCCAACAGATTTTTTATTAGTGACAATTCTGTACAAATCCTATGCACAAGGCAGTGATTTGCTGCCCTTTATTTAACTTTAATACCTTTTCAGCAGATCTCTAAATGGAGTCTTTCACAGTTGCATGAAGCACCACGGTCTTCTGCTATCATCTCTACAGCAGGAGAGGGAGGCCACTGCTCATCTGGCTCTTGCAATCACAGTGACTCTGACCACCACAGATTATGTTCAATCAGGTCTAAGGGAACTAAGCCACGTGATACACAGTCAGCTGGATTTTTATCAGAAGCCACATGATCCCATAGTACACCAGGAACAATGTCCTGAATATGGGTCACCCTATTGGCAACAAAGGTTTTCCAGCAAAGGGGTGAGGATGAGATCCAATGAAGAGCCACAGTTGAGTCAGTTCAGGCATAGACTTTCTCAATAGACAACCTGTCAGGGAGCATCGGTAAGATATTTTGCAGAGCTTTCGCTAGAAGCAGGGCACCACTCAACTCCAGCTAGGATAAGAAGACCTTTTTATGGGAGCAACCTTGGATTTGCCCATATCAGAAGGTGCACTGATACTTTGCTATCTGGATGGATGACATGAAGGTATACGACATATGCATAACCTCTCTCAGCTATCACAGAAACCGTGCAACTGGAGGTTAGCTCCCTCCTCTCACCCAGGAATAAATTAAGGGGTTGTCAGAACGGTGACAGTTGGAAGTCAGGTCTGAAACTGTTCCCAAGTAGGCAGCACATCAGACGGCGGTGTCATCTCAACCCAGATCCAAAGCCCACACATACTGTTTCAGAAACTTGGAAAATAAGACAATGCGTTACAGTCGAACAATTGGCCGGGGAGAGGGGGCAAATATCCGAGCAAGATCAGGCAGAATACTCTGCTTGGTATGGGTGGAAGGGAGAGGCTGGACAGTATAGAGGGAAAGTGTCGGGAGCCGCATGCGATTGCAGTCCCAATATCTTGATGGTGGGCAACCCTCCATCATTGCCCAAAGTGAGGGATGAATTAGCCTGAATCATTTCTGATGGAAGCGATGAAAGTAGGCGAAGCTCATTATTAGCAAACTTTCGTAAATTAAACCCACCTGCCTTAGCCAAGTCAATTGATTATTTTCACAAATCAAGAGCTTCTTCTATACAGGAGGTTCCTGACACATCATCAGACTTGAGCACTGCATCTGCCTTTGGGAAACAATCACCATTGTCTGTTGCCAACTGCTGCTGCCTTACTCGAATGGCCACGTGCAGAGCTGCGGACACAACCCACACTCGACTATATTCTGCCTAATATCACAAACAGTATAGTCTCCAAAGCACATGTTGATAATCTTGCTCCTCTTCGTGGGCTATAATTTGTCTACACATTTCCTGTATATCTGCCGTGAAGACTATGTACTGACATCTAAAGCAAAACAGAATGTCAACATAAGTCTAGTTTCGGTCCAGTATACAACCTGCCATTCAAAGAGTCCACTACTGTCAACAGCAGAGGCATTAAACACTACTTGTAACTTTGTAGTTGTTTTGTCATGCTTATACACATCTCGGTGTGGGATGTAGTAAGAGGTTGCACTAAGTTGGGAATCTGGAACTAGACATGTGAGCATGTTCGATAAAGTCGTCCATAAAGGCTGCATATGAGGCCTGCAGGGGTGGATCCTTGAGCAGTCTAAATCGCAGGCTGTATAGTCGATATAGTGCCTGAACACTGAATTCCCCAAAAGTTTGGCTGGGGTCCTTGAAAAGGTAGGGTTACATTATAACGACCAGTGTCGTCTTTGCGACATGCTCACAAAGGCTTATTCAGACTTAAAATAATCAGGGTTACAAGGGGGAGGAAACAGAATCTCAATTCTCCAAAACTAGCGAACATCAAGTGTGGGCACACAGAGGAATAAAGAAATGCTACTCTCAGAGACGGAAGGAATCTTGCCCATTATCACCCAACCAAAAATGGTGGTAGGTTTTCCTCTTGTTGGATAGCCTGTCTGCTCAGCATATAAGGAAACAGGTCCGCCCCAATCAAAATGTCAACCTTTCCTGGAATACCAAAGTGGGGATCAGCAAGATGACTCCAACTGCCAAAATCGAGGGGAGCTGCAGGCAGAGACTTAGTACATAATCTAGGCAGCACACATGCTGTCAAAGCCAGTCGAGGGTTGTCTGCACCGACTGATGTGATTATGCACTCTACAACACCTTCAGCTACTTGCACAGGTACCCACGAGTGTGTCTACACAGGCAATGAAGTTTTACATCGAGCCAGTATAAGACGCCGAGCACATTCCTCTGTGATGAAACCGGCCTGACTGGCCGAGTCCAAGAGGAATCGGACAGTCCGAGAGCAGCCCTCAACATTTGGGATGTTGAACCAAGCTGTTGACATCACAGTATAAGGTTTACCCGCAACACATTTAGGGGGAAATACCATTAAATGAGACACCGTATCATCACTCGGTGGTGAAGATGGGTCTTCAGGAAAGTGAATTGCAGTAGGAGTCTGGCGGGATTGCAAACAATTTACGTACAGACGACTTGAATTGGCGACCTGATAGCACTCTTTGGGGGCAAAAGTTAAAAACTTTGCCTGTGTTCTCCGCCACCGCACTGACAACTTGATGCAGAAGAGTTGGAATAATACTTTTGATAATGGTTGATGTTCACCACTTGTTGACTCAAGATCAACTGCATAAAAAGCAGACTTTGATTTTGACGACTGAATTGGAGAGATGCCATTACTAGATGATGAAATAGCTTCATGGGCCTGGTATTATTTCTGCAGGAAACTGACTAAAATTTCCCTGTCTCGGGAGAGGTACATCTAACTTCTTGCAAAGGATAGGCAACAGTATCAAATCCCATTGATGTACAGGTATCTCAAGGGCCTCAAGTGCTACTACATTTTCGGGGATTGGTCAACAACTTTCGCAATGATGCAGGAGTCACTTGAAACTACGAGAGCACCCAACAAAGAGACTATTAGGAGAGAAACGATCAACCCTTCGTTTTCAAACCGATCAATAAGCATCTTACATGCAATTGCATATTTTTCATCAGCTATTCAGAGCGCCTGAATCACTCCAAGGGGTTCCCCTTGAAGGGAAGACTTAAGATATGAAAGGTTTTGAACTGCTGTTAAATCTGGATCGGAAATGAGTGTGGAGAACAGGTTTGAGAAATTTAACCCCTGCTTGGAGTCTCGAGCGAATGTTGGAAGCTCTATTTTCGGAAGTGGAACATGTGACTTACAGATGGAAGCAGCAGTGGATGAACTGCCTAGGNGAATGTTGGAAGCTCTATTTTCGGAAGTGGAACATGTGACTTACAGATGGAAGCAGCAGTGGATGAACTGCCTAGTGGCTCCAGGAGGGTCATGACGTAATACCTGTTGCCAAAGTCCTTGAGGCGAGTTGCATGTGCCTCTGCATCAGAGTCGGCTATACCTTCACCAACAACTCCGACCATCAGATAATCAGCTTCAAAGTTTAATTTGATTGCAGGAAGATAGCGTACAGTAGCACAAAACAGTTCCCGTAGCAAGGTATCACTAACGACATGTTTTGCAAGATTGTGTGCTCGTGTGAGTTGACCTTCAGGCAAATTGAGATGTAACAAGGATGCCTTGATGTAAGGCCACAAAATAATGAAAAGAAAATTATAAACATCGCCGAAAACAAAATGTAGAAATACAGTTGCTGTTTGACACCAAATACACAAAACACTACATTGCCAAAACCTTACCTCAACATAACAATAATCCCCTATAGGATAAACAAGGGCTAAAGCTCTCAAGTGCACATAATATTACAAGCTGCCGTAAAAAATATATATATATGACAAAGGTGAAACTTCAAAACATCCATCGTTGAGCACACACATGCTTCCAAATCAGTTGCAACCATTTGTATGGTGCACAAAAGGGTTTGCCAACGGTCACACGCAAGACAAGCACCGTTTAAGCAGTAAAAAAACAAAATGTCGATAAAACCGGCATCGGCCCGGAGTACCAATGTTCGGGTTTGATGGACTGCAATATTTAAAAGCACCCAAGTTACCGCACATGATAAAAAATGCCCACTACCTTAAGTGCTGCCAAAATTTTCCTACCACTGTCTATGCTTCTTAAAATGGCCTCAAAATAAGCTGCAAGGTGTTGAATTAACATCAATTTTTACAGAACACTTTTTTTATTAAGACCATAGTTGTGTTAGCACCAGTTGGCAACTACACGTATACCCCCCCCCCACCCGTATTTTACATGTGGTCAGACTACTTACCTTCCACCTAGGAGAACCGGGTTCAATTCCCAGCAGGGTCCTTCCCACATTTTCGCACGTGGTAATTGTGCCAAACAATGCGGCTGGTAAGCAAATTTTCTAGAGGATCTCCCATTTTCCCTGCCCTGGCATTTGGGCGCTGCTCTATACTCACCTCGCTTCACTCTCATCTGCTCTCAAGACCTCAATGTTAAGAACAGCCCAAATATCTCCTCTGTACATTCCATATGTAGTTTACTGTTCCACTCAAACTTTAGTGATGTTCTAATGTGAAAAAATTTATCAATACAAAATTTTACAGAATAAACATTAGGCTGTTTGAAAAAACAGTTTTATTCAAAGTGGGAAACATGGAACAATATAAAACAAAAGTCAAACTGATGATAAATATTTATCTCTTCAAATACAGCAGTCACATTGTTTCATGGAACATGGTATGCTTGTTATTGCAACAAATTGGTCCTCTATGCTCTCCATCTCCAACACAAGCAGCAAACACACATGCTAATGGGAACGATAGCTGAAGTTGTTTCATTAATGTGTGTAACCGCAAAGCATGGTTTCTCTAGATATCCCTTCAGCTCATAAAAATAAACACATCTGTGCTTACCACATGCGTCAAACTGAAATTCACACTAAAGTCAATGGCCCCAATCTGCGATTGAATCACCACTTTTTACAAGGAGGGTCACAGATACGTCACCTGTACTACACAAGATACTGTACTTCTACAGCTAAACAAATGAAGCCACTTGTGTACACGGGCTGCAACTTTAATTTTGCTAAACACAAAAACTGTGATTGTATCACATGGTGAACCATATTTGGTACTGAGTAAAAGGAACAAGTAATACATTGGGTGAACACACTACTTTCAGACATCCCTGTCCATGGAATACAAAATTTGTTTATTAAGTATACAGTATACCCTATGCTATCAACTACCACACCTCTGAGGGACACGTTACACTGGCAAATTCTGTCAAAAAAAATAACACACGATGAAACTGTAAATAAAATTTCTGTTAAATGACTACCAAAAATAATGAAATCAATAGACAAAAGTTTTAGTAAACACTGCGAGTGATTGTCTTCTAACTTAACACTGAGCTACCCCAAACAACATTTCTGTCGGTAGGAAAAATCTAACATTTTAAAACTATGTTAACAACGAAAAATGTAGTAGCTGACTCAATGCTAACTTATTAATGACAGATTAAATTATATGAGAGAAAACAATGGTGAATTAGCCACACCCTAGTTTAAAACGAAAACTGGTAGTCACTATGCAATTACAAAAATTTTTACAAATTAAAAATAAGAACCAAGATAAATAAATAATAATTACAGTAGTTTCAAGTTTCGACACACGTGGAAAAATTGTCTTATTGCAGAGATTATGCATACATGAAGCCTCAAGGATGCTAGACGATGCAGTTACGCTGCAAAATAATAATTCGTGAAAATCTACAAAACTATTTTTAATTTACCCGATTACAAATAATATTTTCTTTGGTTTTGAAAATCAAAGGTTACTAAACTATGAACTGTGCTGCTTGGATGTTGGTTGTGATCAAAGAACACGTGTGTGTACTTAAGATACAATTTCCATTTCAATTACAATATGCACACAACTAATATACTGTTGACCTAAATTACAATTTTAAAGTGTCAGAATCTACCAAAGATGTTTCTTTAAATAAAAACTAAAATTAAGTTTATTTTTTTCAAATTCATGACATACCGCATTCCTACATAGCGCAAAGTAAATTACGCACAGATTACTTCAAAATTCTGCCTTAACTAATGCATAACAAGCACACTCCAACCTTATAACACACATGTATTTATTTCATGTTCAGATACTAAAAATTTACTTTTAATCATAAATACAAGAGAACCTTGAACTAATGGAATGTATTCTAGCACTAGTTCCATTCACATGTGCATTATACAGTAGAGTAGTAAACTTCAGTATATGCACACTAATATCTCCACAATATTATACAAGGCTCAAAAATATGTCACATTTGACAGGCAAATTGCTTTAATAATATTGGCAAGGAATTCCTTATGACAGACCTACATCATGCATATTCAAAAATGACACACAAATGTCTGTTTCAAAATGGACAAACAAAATTATAATCTTCCTCATCAGAACATTTGCAAATACAATACTCCACACAATATAAAACCAACTAATTTTACATGTAACATGCCACATATATTTAAAATTTACATAAGCAATTTTTTAACATGCACCCAAGAAATGAAAACACAGTTTTATTAAGAAAATATACACTAATATCACATTTTAATACAACGAAATTATGTTCATGAAATGTGAATTTCACTCAATATACCATAATGATATGCTGATAGCACTTAAAGCTAATAGACTGTAAAATACAACAAAATATTAACACAGCACAGCGCTCAAGAGAAACCCAGTGCATAGCCACCAAAAAAATGCAACAAGTTTATTTTTCGGCAGATTTCCCTCAAATGTTATACTTTTTCACCAAATTTTTTTTACGTATCCTCAAACACGAGTTATAGAAAGACGGTCACTTTAAATGGTGTCGATGTAGACAGGTTCTACCGTAACAATATTTAAATGACAAACTGGCTACTCCATATCAACTCAAAATACTGTAATTACCTACAAATTTAGCTGATTAGCAAGACACCTTAATAAACTTTAGGACAAATTTAACAATCATTATTGACTAGTTGCAGTCCAAATTGTAGAAAGCAGCATTATTATTTTTATAGTTATTTTCCAGACTTCTGTAGGCATAACTTTTTCCCCTGCCACAGAAAAAAAACTTTTGAAATGATTGCTTGCTTGGTAACTAATGACGGCACGCACCTGCTGTGGCAAGCAATGCACTACTTTCACAACAGACAAAAGCCAATACATTAAGTGGAGAGCATCGCAGTCAACATAAACATTCGTGAAAACACATTGATTCTGCTGAAAGTATCAGAACCTAACATCATGGNGAGAGCATCGCAGTCAACATAAACATTCGTGAAAACACATTGATTCTGCTGAAAGTATCAGAACCTAACATCATGGTACATTCAGCCAGCCAATTAATATTGAACAAGGCCTCTAAAAATTGTTCTCAAACAGGTTTACACACCACATTACATTTACTTTATTAAATTTATTAAGTGGCGTGTGGAATAATTAAAAACTGCTCCTATCTTCTTGATATATCCACTGCATATTCTGATTTTCTTTCAAACAGCATTTAGATGTACAAAACCATTCCCCCCCCCTCCCCCTCCACCCTTGTTTAATGTCATCCAAAAACAAAACAAAAAACTTAGTTTGTTGTTCATGGAAACAAAACTGGCACAAATGCTGTAATCAGTGCACTAGTTCTTTGAAACTGACCGATGTTTGCTAAACTTACATTCTGCTCAACTGAAACACAATAAAGTATGCCGTAGCATACTTTTTGTTCAAAATGTAAGTAAGTATCTATTGCATTTTAATACAAATCATTACATTTCATTATCAACCTTGAAGCATTTCAGTTTCTCCAACAAATCACTACTGAAGTTAATATTAATAGTATCTCGCTACAAAAAATTTACATTTCATATCTTAGTCACAATTGCTTGCATTTTTACATTCACCTAGTACAATGTTTTGAAACTACAATTGTATTTGATACAATAATGAACCGATAATCAATTTGGCTGCAAAGTAGATCAAAAATGATGTTAACACCATGTCATCTTTGATAATACTGTATCCAAAATGTTTCTGCACATGCGAACCCAGAAATTAACACTCAAAACCACTTTAACATGCCCATAATTTTGAGATTTGAATGTAAAGAAACACCTGAAATTGTGACACTAAAAACACAATTTACATGTGTATTTTAATATTTATCAGTTATTCTCCTACAAATTTCGACATAACTAAAGAATTTCAACTAGCAAATAAAATATCTGTGCTCTGAATATTCAAAAGCATTCATTTTTGTTCCAAACTACTACAACTGTAATACCCGCAGTATATGGGAAGAACAAATCACCATTTTTCTTGCAATCCAATTCCTCATACAATTTTTATTATCACCATGTTTAAGTATAACTATTTCTTAAATTAGAATTAAAGGATATAAACTTACATGTTATAAGTGTTTTATTTGCTATATTTTGCAGCGATACAATGCATACATAGTCTTGACATTTCATACTGTAAGTTAACAAAATTAACAATATGGTAGTCACTTTCCTTCAGGTTTAAAAAGCACGGTGTTTAATAACTGTTCCATAAACATTAAACATGTGGAGGACAAGGGAGATTGTGGCATAGCAGGGTGAAAAAAGCAAGAAATTGTCTAGCTGAGCAACTTGGTGAACTCCCTTATTCAGCGGACATCTTTGTAAAGTTAGCTGTATTGTGGTAGGCCACAAGTGTTTGGAAGGGCAATGCCCCTGTCTGATATTCAAATAAGGTAAGCGATGCCAGCAGACAGTAAGTGATGAGGTATAAAACTAAAGATGAGGTAGAAAGATAGATATGAGGTACAGAGATAGTGGTGAGTTACTAAGCTAGAGATGAGGTGAACTACTATGTGATGAGGTAGAAAACTAGTGATGAGCTAGAATGCTAGTGATGAGGTGGAAAGCTAGTTATGAGGTATAAAGCTAGTGATGAGGTAGACAGCTAGTGATGAGGTAGACAGCTAGTGATGAGGTAGACAAATCCACAGCAGCAAATCAAATTGTGATATGCTGATAGTTTCTCCCACTGGCCAACAGCCGGCCAGCCCCTGGCTTCCACCCCTCGACAGAAGTGCAAAGCTTGTGAGGGTTAGATGTGAAATCCCTCAATGAGTGAACAGTTCCTTCTGGGATTTCCCACATAGTCTCACATACGAAGGTGAGATTTTGACAGCCATTGAGTGGAAACTTGAAATATACTAAACTAACATGCCATTTACAAAATACTGTATCAGTTGATGTGTCAATGAATCAAAAAGAATATTACATTAGTTATTCTAACCACCCTGCTGACATACATCAGACAAGGAGAAAATATGCGTACAAGAGTTTCTAGACAAATAAATATATTTTATGTGGTTGCAAAACAGCTGCTATTAGTGTGGCAAACTCAACTTTTCGCACTCCATATGTGCTCGACGTTAATTCAAAGAGGCCACAGAACTATTATAGGTTATTGTTAAAATATGTTTTCAAATGATTTGACAAATATATTTCAAACTCAGGTCATTTTGAGCCAGTACAGAATACGAGAAGAGTTTACTTTTAAAAAGATGGGATCAAGAGGCTACCAGCCACAAAAAGATTTGTTTTGCTAGTGTGAAATAACACACACACGTAGATATCAAGAGTTATACTTTTCTGTGAGCTCTAATAATTTTTGGAATAATATACTTCCATTTGCAGAGATTCTACTCACTAGTAAATTTGATTCAGTCTAAAATAAATCATTTTATACCTATATCCATGGCACACCATGACCTACTTTGATAAGACTTCCCTCTCCGCAAACACATTTCCTTGTCCTTAATGTGTTTTGTTACTGTACTCTATTGATAAAATGAAGCAATGTGGACAAGCAGGGGTAGCTTTTAAGTCATTTTTCCGTTATTCCACGCCTTACATACCATGCATTTCAAACACAAGCTGTTATATATACGTAAGAGCAGTGGTAACTGTTTTGCAAAAGTCCTTGGCCTGTAGTTTGCCGGCTAATGAAAGTGTGTGTGTAGCAATTTCCACTAATTCTTTATATTTCCAGACTTGACATATTTGCTATAATGTCCAAACTGCTACTATGTGATAACTAAAATCACAACCTAAATTCACCAACTGTTAATAAATTAAAAAAAGGTGACAAATATTTCATTTTTTGCATGATTTTCTATTATTACTTTTATGACAACCTCTTCACCCCTGCCCATGGCCCTCGAGGACACACGTACACAGAAGAAGGCCAGCACTAGCCATCGTCCATCAAGTCGCCTAGCTTTGGGACTTGCACACTCCAGCGCCGCCCGTGCTTGCTCAGCCCTTGGTGAAAGTAACAAAGTAACATGAGTTAGAACTCATGCTGGGTCTAGTGATAGGAGTGACTCTTGCCTTAGCTACGAGACCTGGCTAGGCAACACACTGCTTCATCTAAGTTCCATGAAAGGCATCTGGTAGCAACTACGATTCTCATTACAAGAGCAGAAGGCCATCTAGACTACATCACAAAAAACCATCCTGCAGAATCTGGGTTAGTCTGGATCATTAGTTGAACCTCACAAATTCAGCAGAACTGCCCATCATTTCCTAGTGCTCTCAACAATGACAACTCAAGGCAGTTTCACACCATCAAACTTTTGCTTCAAGTGTAAATCAACTGTAACGTTTTATTACAATATTAATAATGCAGCATATATAATAATACAGTAACATTTTATTACAGTATTAATAATGCAGTATATATAATAATAAAGTAATAATACCATATTAATAATGGCCATTTTGCATTTCCAGTTATATCGTCCAAATTCATTCAAAAATTTCAATTTGTGACTTTTTTTATTTTTTTTTCAATTTCAATTTTTTAACTATTTATCAGAACGATTCTAGCATTATTGAGGAGAGGAAAGTTGTAACATGATATAGAATCATGTATGCATTTAAGGTGCAAAAAATATTAACTAATATTCTAAAAAAAATTTACAATATTATTTATTAATTATTTTTTGTGTGGTGTCTGGATTATAAATACTTATAGTTAACACAATGAAATCATTTTGGATTTATTGCACTGAAACATTAGTTAAAAGTCTGTAAAGTTGCCTCTTTGATGTTTAACACATACAATTCACAGTTCATTGAAATGCAAATGAAATCCTGTACTCAGTAGCTCAAATTTTGGTGAATTCAACAAATGTTTGTTTGCATGAACTAGTCTTTAGGTCCTGTTCGGACTGCACAACAGTTAGGGGCCATAGGAGGATCTTCAGGACTTGGTGCCACTTCAGCTCGTGCACGTCCTCTGGCTTGCCTGTAAGCCATGGTCATACCTTGGGATGGCAACCCACAGCAGAGTGGCGTGTCACCAGACCTCATCCCGGTGGTCAAGCTCGTGGGGGTGCAATCGAGGCAAAGTGGTTCATGGCACGACCCAGACATGGTGCCAGCATTGCTTGACCCACAGGAATAGTAGAACAACCTAAAACACCAGCTCTCACTTCATTCTTTTAGTGATTTCGTGAATGATATGTAACAACTGGCGAGGCCAGTGGCACACCATGCACCTCAGAGTGGAGAAGGAAGTTGAGGCAACATGCAGTCCAGGGTCGCAGGCAAGGTTATATCTGGTACATGCTGTGCTCACCATCTCCCAGTCCGTCCAGATTTGAGTCAACTTGGTCTCCCTTCTCTGGAAATTACCTACTCAGCCACACCTGCCATTCTCCCACTCCCAAAAAAAAAGAGGTTACTGGAAGAAGCCATTCAAGGGAGACACATCTTAGATTTCTGGATAGGTGCAGAATTGCCATCCATTCTCCAAGCCACAGCAGACTCGCAATATAAGGTGATTTATCCCTAAACCTGGAGGAGTTCCCAGTAGATGTCTCAGCCTATTTGTAGTGAAAATCTCTTACTCAAAAGCCAAATAATCCTAGCTCTCAGCAGCTGCGACCACTTTAAGAGAAACATCAGCCTGGTACAGGCAAACAATTCCAGATGGCTCATCGCAGGCAGCTCAGCTACCTGTTACACGAGGCACTTGTGGAAGTAAGGATATAAGAGGACAAAAATTTGCATGGGGATGCTGAAGTGCTGCGAGTCAAGTGACCCAAAAGGACAAGCACGTGAAACAAGCAACAACTGTACAAGAACAACAACTAGTTAATAGAAATTATTCACCAGAAGCCTATCATTACCTTCATATGGGTCAATACATTTAAACACAAAAAGGTACTGGAGATACCAAGATTGTTCTTTCGTTTAAGAGTTATTAAATAACATAGCAATACTTTAATGTAAAACTAACTTATACATACAAAACACATCAAACCTCTATGCATTGTGTCACTGCTGCTGTTATAAAAATATCACCGCATAAAGCACTATTATAGGCAATTCACTGTAACGGGAGCACTTTTTGAAGCCCTCTCATTTGGAATAATAGTCAATAAATATTTTTTATTGTAGCCTTAAATGTTAACTTACGAGTCCAGGGAAATATATACACTGTGTTGATTACTTACATGGCAATATTTATTTTAAAAAGTGGTAGAAGGATAAAAAATGGCTTATAGGAAAAAAGTAACAAGGGCCTCAAAAGAGCTCATTTTATTGTGAACAGTCTATAGATGAGTTTTCCCAAATGTTTAGGTCTTGCAATTCAATTTTAGTTATCTTTTAAATCATCCAGTAGCAGCTTTAAAAGTGTAGGCAGGTATTTTAATCCACAACATAAGCGTAAGAAAATCCAATATCAGCTCAAAAACATTTCTAACTTACAGAGGCTTAGTTAGTTATAGTCAAGCGTTACGGGTAAGTGAAATTTATGATACATACTAAGACATTAATGAAAACAAATGCAACTGTTTCAATTTCACTACAAAAAATTAAACATTTCACAAAAGTTATTATACAAACTTTTTGTGTCATTCATATATTTAAACTTTACTTATACTATTAATGATGCACACTCAAATTTTCAATATAAAATAACACACCACTGAAATAAAATTTTATACATTAACAGCATAATCTTAAAAGATTAATATAATGTTAAAAATGCAGTATCAAATAACATGCTGTGCATGTGCAGTTATCATGGAAATGTGATCCCACAACAAAATATTTTAATTACAAATTGTTTGACTGCAAAATTATTCCTCTGTTTTACTTAAAAGCATTCAATGCTTATTTAATGTACACTGAATATCCTGAAGCATTTTTTGGTACCAATGTCTGCACTACGTGTAAAATAATTATTTAAAAAGGAAAAAAGAGACAGGCTGGGATACCTGACAATTATAAAGGACAAGATGGTCTTCAACACTTCACATCAAACCATTTATATGTATGCATTTTGCTGTGAATTCCATTGACTTAAATTAAAACCAACTAAAATGTTATATCTGGTTGCATAAATTCACAGCACAAAATGTAAGTTACTGTGGCCTTCAATGTACTGAAATGTGCCAAAGTTTCATATGCAACGCTAATGACATCAGCTAGCCTACTTGTGACAACGCACAATTGATGATATAACTGCCAAATATAGCAGGCATATCACAAAATTCCCTGACATTTAGCTAACGTGTTAGAAATTTCCCTGATTTCTCTGTTTTCCAGATGGATGGCAACCATGTATTAAAGTAGTGTTAATTTTATTTTACCATTACAGATTTTAAGGCAATTATACTTATTGCATTCACTCTTATATTATTTTTAACCTACGCATTACACTGCCAAATGTGGAGTGTTGCTCGCAATACTGTGACCTCAGAACTGTGAAGTGAATGGTACAATGGTTGTACATTATTATCAACACACAAGCCCATTCCACAACACAGCGCTTCCTTCTACAGTTGGAGCATGGCGGATATGGTCGTCAAACATATTTCAGCTAAGCAACATTCACCGTCACAAACACTGTTTTAGAAAAAAAATCTGAACTTTTTACATCCACAAAATCCTTACTTGCAAGTCGTATAACACATCAAACTACAAAACAATACGGCCATGCTGAACTTTCGGACAAGTGTTAATGGAAACTGTGAATGATGCAATAAAATAAAGGATAATCTCTCAATCGTATCTTGATTTCCAACAACTCTTTTGACACTTTTCATCTGCTACTTAGAATGAGAGATGTGTTGGAAAATCATTAGTATTTTCAGGATTCACTTTTGAATGCAATGCAATGCAATGAGTTGATTGCATCATAGCTGATGGCAGGTTTGCATAAGTTAATTGTTTCATGTGCAATTTAATGTTCAACTGCAAGATTTACATCAATAAAAATGGTGCAAGTATAATGTAGGAATCGCACAGTGTGCTATAAAGTTTGCATCTGTTGAACATACAAAAAAATGTTGAATACGGTATAAGGCTGTTCACAATTAATGGATCACTTTTGAAAGTCCTACTGAAGATCTACTTTATACCTCACTTTGTATCCTTCTGTCATATGTATGTAAAATCCACACAGTCATGAGCCTTATGACTGTATTCATGCCTCAGTCACGTGAAAATGAGGAAATGTTGAGAATCTAAATGTGTTACAATAGTCCTTTCGTGGTTTTTTCACACTTATTGAACCAAACCATTGAAAAATCACACCATGTATGATGTTTCCTAAATATGTCATGTATCACAAGCGTTTAATACTTGTGTTAACATAAAATCATCTTATTTAGGTTAAATTGAACATTTACTTATATTAGATTAATCAATTATAATATTTAATTTATAAATAATATTTAAAAAAAAACAGAGAAAATAGGTGTGTTGGTAATGCCTAGTAAGAAATAGTTCTTATGCAAAATAGTATTAAACTGAGTGCATACGAATGAGGTGCGTTGTCCATTTGGTGTAATTTTCTAGCATTGTTTGCATGAGGTGGAGTATTACAGTTTGGAAGTAGAACTTTAGCAGAGCTTCAGAAAAGTTGGAAGTAACTGTGAATGGACTATAATAAGCTATTCTTTACTCTTTTAACGTGTATAAAGCAAGAGAAAACAAACTTGATTTGCCATACATTTAAACATTACACTTGCAATATGTAAAGACTCGCAACTATTTTTCTTAATTAATTTCCAACTGAAGTGGGAATTTAAACAAAAAAAATTATATATATATAAACTGACAACAGGCGATATGAACATACTGGCTGCATAAAGCATGCACCATTGTCTCGTCAAAGCACAGAATAAACAATTTTTTGAATTTATAAATTTGATAGTTTGTCCCAGGTTCATATACATTTTACGCTTCCTTGTAGCTTCAGCAGTAATAGTGGACGGAGATTACTGATGGTAGTTGGCCGCTCTGATACAATTTCATTACAACATTCCATAAACAGTGTTAACTTCAGTTCTCAATACATTTCATTATTTTATATGTTCTCTTATTTATGTGCATTCACAACTGGACGTGCAGTTTGATCAATCACACTAAATAAATTATTAGTATCCATTAAAACTGACAAAAAAGGTGAACATAACAGCATTTAGCTTGATGGATTCACACACTTAGAATCAGAATTCCATATCATTAAATTAATTTTTAAGAAAATTGCACATTAGTACAAAGTGATGGAATTTTATTGACACATTCTTTCTCCTCTTATCAAGTTTCCAGCATCTAATTTTACCTTAATCAAAATTTCTCTACCTTATTGCAGGATTCTCTAAAATATCACTAAGACACCAGAGCACACTTCTTACATAAGACAAGCAGAACAACCATTGCTCCCTAAATCACAGTTTCAACTATTATCTTTAAATTTTATTTTAGTGAGCATACATTCTCTCAACACCTCTCACTCCATCCCTCCAGAATCTTGCATCTGTGGAAAACACCTGAAAGGTGGATGTAATTTAAAAGTTGAATGGTAGTTCCTTGGTGCCAACAAAGCAGTTGATTGAAAATACCCCCTGAACACTTAAACAGTAGTGGTAAAACTAAGATGGTTTTCAATTTGCCCCAGAAAATCAACATCATTTTAAATACAAAAATGCAAGCAATTCTATTTACATGGCACATTTTCTGGTTAAGTTTAATGCCCTAACAGCACTACTTGTTAGGCTGAAACAAGTGATGCTTGGCTGGTACTTGCAATGGATGCATCGCGTGGGTGTCAGCCGATTGCTGAAGTGCCAAGTATGCTGGCTGCTTTACAATCATTAAGGTGCACTAACAACCTAATAGTGGGTTAAATTTTGTTGTCCGCGCAATCTTGAAAGTGCCTTCCAAGTAGTCTCTGCTGACTGCAGTATTAATGTAAACACGTGCAACATAAAAAATTTATTTCTGTATCTACAAACACGGTAAATTTGAATAAACATGTCGGTATGTAGAAAATGCCAATCATTCTGTCATTATTTGAGACCACATTTGAGGTTCTAACAGCATGAGACTGAATGAAAGTTAATTTATTTTTGAAAATAGATGCTGTAGTGGACAACCTGACATACTGCATTACCACGTCGGTGCAGTGTATAATAAATACTGATAAAACTACAGTGTTGCTGATGTTATATGGTCTAGTTGTTCACCGCCAAATTACAGCATGTGGCCTACAATTCTTTTAGAGAAAGTATTGCTTAAGTGTCACCGATGCATGCTACAAAATGGAAATTCTACACCTGGCGAACTTTATGTAAAGACGTGAGTCACATGTTATACAGCCTTGTTTCTGTGCAGAAAAAAAAACACAACATTACGCCAAATTCACATTAATATGCTATTTAGTAATTTTCAGTTTGATAGGTGCAAGTCTGAATGCCGCTGGAAGTCAATTGTTCGGCATTTGTAATAATACATAAAAAGTTTGTAAATAAAAAAAACTGGTAAATTTCATTTAAGAAAATGTAGTGTTTACGAAAAATTCACAATTTTCTTTATATAAGCCTTATTAATTAAATACATGTACACGACAAATATAATCACAGCATTAGTACTATACAAAAAAGTAAACATGATGATAAATTTCAAGAAAGTTCTACTAGTCCTTGTGATTGAAAATATTAATTACAAACCATTAGTCTTTAATAAAACAAGTTAATTACACATTCTTGTACACATTTTGAAGGTTAGAGCAATATGACTGAGATTTGGTGATTTAGGGCCATGTGCAGAGAGAAATCTAGTCAACTCTACCAGTAGAAATGAAAATAAATAAGGACTAAATGGCCCATTTCACAGTCCACTATGGAATTCCCCGACTTTTCAGTTTTCCAGGCAGTACCTTACCATTTTCCCAGACATATTTTCACGAATATTGGAACCCAATACCGTATTTTTTCATCATTGACAGAACAAAAATTGTCATCAGTGAAGCTGCATTGAATTACACTGCAACAGACTAAGCAAGCAGGGCTAACATTTGATTCGGCGCATCAATATTTCTCGCGAGACATGCTATTGACTTCACACGAGTGTCCATTAAAACCACAAAAATACTTTATTTTGTATGTGTAGGCTCTATGTCACTTGGCAAAGATATATTATTTCCAGTGCACAAACTTAAAAATTGAAATCTTAAAACATATATGCCCATAATTACACTATCCTATATTCATACAACTAACAATATTTGCAGAGTAGCAGCTATTTGCATTTTCCCTGACCTAGGTGAAAATTCCCCGACTTTTTCCCTGTGTGTGGACGTCCCGTGTATGCTCAGTCACATTAAGTGTTAGCCCACCTGGTTTTTTAAGTGTAGACATTTAGTGTCAGTTTAACCTCCCTAAATTGATAACCAACTATACAAGGCACAGAACTTCTTGGCCGCCGAGTATCAGCTAACCAGCGAGCATTACCAAGCCCTGTTGCCACAGTTAAGCATCCATCAAGTCAAAAAATGGGGATCATGAAATCTCAGCTGTAGTAATATAAATTACAATTCTATATGCAAAGAGAAACATTTTAATATAGCAGAAACACAAATTGGCAAAGCAAAACTCAATATATTTGGAAGTTTAGATATATATTAGTAAACAGACAAAACTGATAATTTTTTGCATTCACAGTAAAAACATTCTGACACATAAATTGCGATATTATCAATGCCTGTTAAATGTACAAGCAATAATTTTCATTTACTTACAGTTGCGTGTAGCATAGAAAAAATAATTCACAAAACGCCTCTTTCTTGTCTGCGCAGTTGTAAAGTCATTCCTTTCCATTACAAAATTCCGCCCATCATTAGATTTCTTATCACAAAAACAGACACTTTAAAAAATCTAGCTATGGAACTTGTTGAAACTGTACAAATAATTTTCTCAAGCATAGCTGCTGTATCGTTTTTGCCCAAATTTCCTCCCTGATCATAAAATTCGAAAGCCATTCTCCGAAGAGTGTCTCTGTTAAAATCATCAAAATGAAGGCAAACTAGTTTCCTGACAATTTTTTTTCTAGGCGACACAAATATTTCTGTTGGCGTAGAAGAAATGTTGCCCTCTCCTTCTTTGCATATCCGCCGTACTGTACGTTCACTGACATCACACGCTCTTGCCGTCAAACTGTTAATTTATTTGAAATTTATACTTTCAAGAAATTATTTGTTTGACAAAGCAGTAAAAATTGAATGCACACTAAATATTATATATTGACCCTGTTTGTGAACAACTTCCCTTTTGCAACTACACAAGGTTTACTTAGCGCTGTAATTTCAACGAAAACTTAACATGCACACAAATGAAAAACAGCCAGAATCGTTTAAAGCCAGTCGCGGTACTGGTCACTGCGGATACATGCTAGAGCAGACACCAACACTTGGTGTGGACTGTGAAGCAGCTGTTGCGCTACACATTATCTCATGTCGACTAAGCACAAGTTGACACTTTGTTAGCACCTGCGTACAAAGCATGGCGGAATCATTCAGTATGTCTACGAAATATGGAACCGTCATGCGAAGTCCGTGATAACATAAAACACGAACGGATGAAGATGCAGACTTGGGATTTTCACCTACTTGTTCAGCAAAATGAGCCTCGTGCAAATGTGACTGAATTTTGATGAGACCTTTCACGATTTTGTGAGCACATCTGAGAAACATTTTGCTCGACTCAATGTGGCCACTGTAGCACTGCAAACTAGGCAACAGGGCACAGTCGTGATAGGCTACAGGCACCAGCTAGTGGGAGGAGCGCTGCTGATCGACTGTCCTTGAGCGGCCAAGATGTTCTGTGCCTGGTATAGTGGAGATTTCTGCAACATGCCAATTAGCAAGGCTTGTAGTAGATTGAAATTTAAAGAGTTGATTTTGCATGTGTGAAAATTGTCACATTGCTGCCATGAGAATGTATATACAGAACTAAAATCTTACACATACAAATAATTTTTAATTTTTCAGACAGTTGCATTTCTCAAACATAATTTATACTTCATACATCATTACTAATTACGTTGGAGTAACTAGATGAAGCAAGATGTAATAAATTTTATTTACTACTATACAATTTGGGTTGTTCTCATATGTAAATATAAATTATAAAATTTTTATGTACATATTAATTTAAGATAAGCATTAATTAACATAAGGAGTAAGTATTTAATTACATAGTACATACAACAAATCATTGCTTCAGTTTAAACTTTTAGCATTTGTAGTTCAGTACAAAAACCTACGAAACCATTAAACGTTAAGGGGTCAAATTAATCTAAAAGAAAAGGTATTAAAAATTGTGAAGTGTTGCTAAAATATTATTTATTGCCTTTCTTCATTAATCCCACATAAATATAGCATTTCACAACATTTTGTTAACAGTATTCTAAAAATGGCCATTCCACATGTATTTATTTGTCAACTGGCAGTATTTTAAGTCCTAGATGTGTTTTCTGTTGACCCAAGCAAATATATTACATTTTTAAAAAAAGAACATGAATAATATGAGTATTTTGAGGAGCAGATCTCTCCATTTTATTTCATACGAAGTGAAGTAAAGTTTAAGTTTCTGCCATTTCCTATTCATTCAGATCAACTAACATCATTAAGTTCAGGCAAGCTTGTATATCTTCGTATTTAGTAACCACCCAACTAAACCTCCAAGAAGCAGCATGAGACAAACTAAAATGGATGGAGCATACGAAATTAAGTGATGCTTAGGATCTCCACCACATGAAGTGGTAGTGGTGCTTAACTTCTAAGCGAATCAATGTATATGGCCCTTAGTATTTAGTACTTTTTGTTACATTCTAAATACTAAACTAACAAATATGTCGTCAGTTTAATAAACAAAATCTGGTCAATTAAATCCACCAATTCAAACACGGTCTTAGGTAGGCTGGTACTTTACAAAGAAAAAATGCTAAATGGACACAGTTGATTCTATGATGAGACTAAAAAAATCTGTAATAATGGAAGGAAGGAAATCAAGAGTATTTGTACTGCTTTAAACGTGTTTAGATTGTGTTAGCATTGAAACCCAAGAAAAATATATAAATTCGGTCATAACAACTATACCACCATTACAAGATTTATGTTTAAAGATATCAAAGTAAAAATTACCAAATTTGTGAGCCCATAGACACGTTTTTCAATGTTAAGACATAAAATTTCACAACTTCACCTCAATGACGAAATTAGAGTGCTACCCAATCAGAACACACATTCAAAACGTATACAAAAACTTCTAGCAAGAAGGCTGCATCCCTACAGGACATGCAATTACTTTATGCTAGAGCAATGAATATTAGAATTACAAGTGGGTTTCTGGGTAGCAAAATGAAACTAAACGCCTGAAACCAAACTTGACACAACACATTTTTGTTTAATGTATTTATAAACATTTTCAGTGATTGTGTACTGTAACTTTGGGCCCATCAACCACTAGTACACCACTGATCTTGCTTTACACACTTCTGAAACACCAAGAATAATTTTTTTTTCATGTAAAATTAATTTAATAATTACTATAGCACATTATGTCTTCAATGCTAGATTAAAATCATTGTGCATTAGTTTTCTTTTTTCTTTTCTCTTGGACTTAGTTAAGTAAATTAGTTTCCCCAATTTAGCATTTGTTGTAAAAGTTATCCTCAAGTCACCAATACAGCCAAGATTAAATGGTGAATGGCAATAAAACCAAAATAACACTGAAATGCAAGTTAATACACAGCATAACACTGAAATATAAGTTAAAACATGAAATAAAACAAAATTTAGCCAAAACACACTATTTTATCAGCAAAACCATGACAAACAATTTGTATACTAAAATGTATAAATCAAGTAATAAACAGAATAATTAAAGTTTCCAGTTACTGTGAAGAAAAAAAATTATTAATTTTATGTTATTACCTAAGCTAAGTGAAAGTATCAGATACCATGTGGATAAGACTCAATTAATAATGTTATGAGAAAAGCAAAATTGTAAAAGCAAATATAGTTTTACTTTCAGGATTGAATGTTTCTTCTCTATTAAACCATATCCAAGCCATTTGTGTAAGATTATGACAAAGAAATCCACACTGTCTAGGAACTTCAAGATGAGTTTGGGGAAAAACTTTAAACCCTAAAAAATTATTTTTCAACCTATGGTAATGCTCCAGGTTATCTTAGTTTAAATAAAATGCTTACTCTTGTTTATGCTGTTGCCTAAATGTAAAAAAAAATGTAACGCAAATATGTCAATAAGGATAAATTATTGTTAACTGATCTACAATTCTTAATGATAAAATTTGAGTTAAAAGAACAAAGTAAAATTTTGGCTGTAATAATGGAGTATTTAGTAATGAAGTCTCAAATTATGTGTCTCCAATAATAGAGCAGATAACATCAAAATTTATTATTTTAAAAAACTAAATTTGTTTTAAAATAACATCACCAAATCTTGCCCTTAGTCATCCCCAATTATGACAAAATGATGACACCCTTGTGCCCTCAGGCATCTTTCCTGAACACATAATTAAACACCCTTGTATTGTGTAAAAAGCAATCAAATAGCTAATAGAGGTTAGTATAAACAGGTCCGATGTGAACAAGAAATGAATTATTCATATGAACAAGAGAAAAGGGATTCTTATACTTTGTTACATTGCAATTGTCCAACGACAACCAAAGTATCAACTCAATTCTGTGAATAGAAGCATGAGAAAAGTTTGTAAATAAAGGTGACATTACCAAAAACAAATGAAACATTAGAAATTTTCCTCTGAAATTTATTGACAGTTATGCAGTTCACGCACTTTACCCAGCAGACACATTAAGTAGTTGCAAAACAATGAGCCAGACAGACTATGAGAACAGCGCCGCAGAATCAATTACACTGCCATTAGTTAACGCAGCATCCGCTGTCCTGCATCTATCCATTGTGACTACCAGTTTCCCTTTGTGAGGTGATAACAGAAGACGCCCTCTGCTACCACCACTACCATGCCCCACCCCCACCCCTCACTTCCAACACACCATCGACATTCCCAAATAAGGGAATCACGGGGTGCAAAGTATCCTTCCGGAACTGGCGTGAACCCCGTCATGTTAACTTTCCCACGCGAGCCAAACTGCGCTACAAATAATAACCAACTGTATTCCCAAAATATACTAGAAAAAGAAAAATACCATTGAATATCTAACACAACCCTTATCACAGATTCCCGACTCAACTGAAACTACGGCTTTAGAAAAAACAAACCTATGAGAAAAACACAAAAATTAACATTTGTCAAAACATTTGAAATACTTAAAAGATTTCCTCACAAACAACAAAAATTAACAAAAAAATTAATGTTCCCTTAATATGGTAATATTAAATGCACCCTAACAACTTATTTGTATATTTAAATTCTACACAAATCTTGGTGTATTACTGTATCTGTAATGCTAATTACATGTACTTATCCTAATATTATTATTTTATTATAACTTCTTACAACAGCATCTGGTTAATATTAAAAGTTGTTACAATTTTATTTAAGACAATGATACTAAGGGCCTTTGTTAGTCATGCAGTATGAATTCACACTATACTCTTGCAGTCGCTCCCAAAACAGAAACCTATGAATGTCATATGAATAACAGCATCCATATAGTGACTGACAATGGAATGCCTGCATATGCTAGCCATAAACACATGAATAATGATGAAACAATAATCCCAAAGAATGCCGGCCAAAGAAATACCAAATGAACTGCTGCAGCCTAATAAGTGCAATGCTGAATAAGCATAATGCATAATGTTAAGAATGCCGGCCAAAGAAATACCAAATGAACTGTTGCAGCCTAATAAGTGCAATGCTGAATAAGCATAATGCATAATGTTGCGAGTGGTGCTGTACAGTACTTAAATTAACGAAAAAAGTCAGCACAGGAGTACAAGAGAGCATACAGATGGAGAGTAGCCAACAGGCAGAGAATGTAGTTGGTTCCTCAATTCCAGTGCTTTGTATGGCAACACCGGACCATGCACCTCTGTATCACGCTAGATATCTCTCTCTTCTTGCCTGGTGATGTCGCACAGCCAGGCACTGGGAAATGGACCGTACTGCCTACCCAGGCAGGTGCTTGTACCGAGTGCAGCATGACTGTTTCATGGGGAGAGCTGACCACCAAATACATGATAAACACCACCAGACATTGTATATACATGTACATACATAATATAGATTCGTGACGACACTTCCCTGCCCCCAAAAAAAAAATGGCCAAGAAAGATGACTGTGTGGTTTCATACAGCAACTGAACTCTTCTTTCCATAAACATGACTGACCAATTTTTTTATGAAAATCTACACAGGGAAAAAAAATGAAGTCAGGTAGGTTAGGGATGAGACAGCCAACATGATATAACTGCCTTTACCCCCAAAACAGACAGCACAGAACATAAGCTGTACTGCTTAATCATACATAAATATATTAACCATGTGGACTGGTAGCTACTACAGCCAACTGTAAATACTCCAATTGAAAACAATTTTTATTTTGCTACCACAAATCCAAAATTGAAAAACCTTTTTTCTTTCATCATACTACTGACGCGTGACTGTTATTCTGACTATAACAAACACGACTTTGCCTCATCTGAAAGTGCCTTCACATCACTCCAGGCAGGGTTTGAACCCTGAAACAACTTGCTACAAGTGCCTACAAGTACGCCTCTTGTTACGAGGGCACCCAGCGGACACGTTGGCCAAGATTCATTGCCCTGATGTCAGACGTCACACCAACCCTCCCCATGTGTGAAGGAAGCTGGCCCAGCGGCCAAGACCACATTATAGAGCGACCTACTTCAACCACGAGCCGAGGGATGCTACTAGAGAGCGCAGCTCCGCACAGAGGCGGAGCTCGTTACCACCCGCATCCACTTCATTCAATATGTGCTAGAAAAACCAAGGAAAGTCAGTTGTTCTCCAGCTCCAGCAGCTCGCTCCACCATCTCGTGTGCTGGGGCTCTCTGCTGATACTCCAGACGCTCTACCAGATCTTCACCACCTACCCCTGAAGAACCCCCGAAGAAGTCTCCGAACCCCTTGAACTGCAGAACACCCTTCTCGTAACGGCAACCACACTACACTTCTGGTAGTGTTAAACACCCTACTACCCTTCAGGTCGTAGCTCCCCGACATCTCTTCTGGACAACAGCATTGAGATAGTTAGGGACAGTAGTTGTAATAGCTACTTGGCTGCATCTGATTTGTTCAGGTCAGACCCAGGTCCCCTTCACCTGATTTACGTAGTTTACTTCCGGTCAGCTCTTGGTAAGTTAGGAGGTAGTACGGGCCACTGCGTTTATTACCTCATCAAATAAATACGTTTTCTCTCAAACCTCTGTGTACTAGTTTCTAAGGGCAACTGATTTTATCCTCTCTAGACATCATCCCGCCAGGGTAGAAGAGGAGACAGCATCTTTGACAACCCATTACCAAACTTAGTGTAGGACTGCGGGCTCCCTTAACTGGGTGCACATGTCAAACGCACCCAGCAGACAGTCACCCGTACTGTGTACCTGGTGCGCAGTAAGATAGAGCCACAACCACTAGCAACACAATCCACCAGGCGGCTAGTCAGCTAGTCCAGCCTTCACTCAGTACACCGCGCTGAACTGTCGCCAGAGGAGTGCTAGACTGGTTCTGGAGGTATGCCCACCTTTGGAACCACACCCAAGGTTGTTGTCGGATGCTCAGAGTAAACCCACCTCTCCAATCACCACGTCTCGTGTCGCCGGTTGGAGTAAACAGGTACCGCTCTGAGGTTAGCTCGGCTTCGGCTTTGGTTCTACACCTAGCTAGGGACCAACGTCGCCTGCTTCCCCTGATGAGGCCGATATTTGTACCTACCTTTATGCCGTAAACCCAGAGGAATGCTGCTAAGTCGCAAGAAAGGAAGGCAGCTACGGCCTCCAAAGCCAATGGGAGCTGCAACCCAGCCCCAACTGCACTTTGCAGCACAACCCCAGCAACGAGCTCAAGCTGCCCGCCAGCTGGAGAGGCCTCACCTCCCACTCTCTCTTTCAGTCCCTGATCAAAACAGAGGACGACCACATCCGATTGTGACCGCCTTCCATCGAGACAGGCACGTTCCGCTAGAGATTGCTAATCCCTGGTTCCAATGCTGCCGGACCTGCGGTCCTACCTGGGCTCACCACAGCATCACCAGCAGCAGCAGCAGCACTGCCGCTCCACGTCGGGGCACCAGCAGCAGGGTCAGCAGCCACCCCAGGCCACCTTCAGCAAAAGTAAACAAGTGGCTGTGTGCCACCCAGTTCGTTGGACCGCTAAGCCAGCATGCATTTGACTATGTGCTGAGTTGCCAGGCCGCGCGCCCTGTACTGTATACCGGCCGGGGTCTGGTCAGTCAGTAGTATAGTCAGTCGGTGATATCACCCCGTGTCTCCGACACACACGTCAAAACTTGCCCGACCGTGACGTCGCCGTCAACCAATTGACATCATGCGTGACTACTTAATTTTCAAAGTTTCTATATATGGTGAGTAATGAGACATTTATTTTTCCAAAAAAAAATTCTGACTTACTTGTGGTATGTGCGATATAACAAATATTGAATAAACGTCCAAAATCATATGTGACAAAAATAAAAAATTAAATTAATAAAATTAATTTTATTTTTATGGTTTAAGTTTGATTAAGTCACTGAAGCCATCAAATGTGTTAAAACTTTGCAAAACAAACATGACTATACCAGTTGCCAGTTTGAAAATCTTAAGTGATTTGTATATTGCAACGTATAAAAGGAAAGCAGACACAAACCAGCTAGTACATTTAATTCTACACATACAAAATAATATTTGAAAAAATTCCCAACCCATGGATGCACAAATTTTAACATAAAAACAGATTGCAACCACAATGTTGGCAGCAAATTATGGAAAGCAGTTGCAGGTCTTTGCATGTTATTAATTTGTAAACTGCTTAGTTTATTTTTGTAAATTATAACAGTAAGACATTTATGTTTCAAAAAATTTGGCAGTGCCACGTGACTGATGCTTGAATGAATACTACTCACATGAAGCAGAAAACTAGACTTGCAGAAAGAATAAACAAAGTAAAATATTCGAAAGTGCTCATCAACTAAGAAACATGACCCAAAATTAAATAATTTTGAAAAGGTTTTCTCCTCCCCCCCCTCCCCGTATCCCAACTACCCACCCTCAACACAGTTAAATCTGCCTTGGTATTTTTGTGGTTTGTTACTTTTTGGTGCGCAACACAAAATTATCATCATTCAGTAAACAGTTATTAAAAATAAATAAATAAGTAAATAATAACAATAATAAAGCAACAAGGAGTTAGAGAGAAGAGGTGTACTAACAGTGGACAAGGATCAACGAAGAACTAGGAGTGCCGACACGCATGGCACGCATGTCTGCAGACAACACCACTGCAAAGTGTTAAAACATTCATCCAGCCTACTACTGGTAGCATAGCACACTGTGCAACTGCTATGAAAATTTCTTGAAACCTCAACTTATTAACTGATTTTGAACATTATAACTAATTGCACCCACCACACTATATATTTTTTTGATTCTGTACAGTATCATTTCATGCTACCATTCACCATGTTTGAATGAACAGCATCAGCTTTAAGGCTCTGCTACACCTATTATACAGAAATTATTTGTTTTCTTGTCATAATTTCAGTTTCATTTTCAGTTTCAATTTTACAAGTCGTTTAATATCTTTGTATCTAATTTTCACTGGGTGTTGTTTGCTGGTTGGAAAAAGGCAGAAACGTATTGATAAAATATAAATACGATCCTGACTTTTTACAACTAGCAAATAACACACAATAAATAACACGTATAAAAATATTAAATAAATATTAAAATGTAAATTTTCTATGATCAAAGATTGTTAATAATTACTCTGAAACTAAAATTATGACAGAAAAAAACAAGAATTTCTTCTGCAAGAGCGGTGAACCAGGTCCACAGCAAAGACCATGTCTCACCTACTGTTGGAAAACATCACAAAAGCAGACGCTTAACTCCACTACAAGTTTCGCATTCTCACAGGCAAACAATAAAAAAAAACACATTTCTTAAAAAAATGTTGAATTTATATTACATTCCATAATATGAACATAATTTTCAAATTACTATTCATATACAATGTTGAGAGCAAATTAAAAAATTACACTACAATTTTTTTGTACAACTTTGAACTTCAGACTCTGAAAATAAAACCATTCTGCACTTGGCTTTTTTCATGAGCTGCAACAATATTTACAACACACACATCCACATTTGCATGACAAAATTTAGTTCAGCAAATAAGTTGTAACGTGTGCTTCCACTTGGACAACATTACAAGGTGTCCCTGTAGCACCATTCAGTATCTTGTTAAAGTGTTGAGATTTCTCCGGTTGCAGATGCAATGCACTGTGTCTGTGAGGAGTCAGCCAACATGCTGGCTAACAACTCGCTCACGTAATCCATAATCCACTGAGAGTTCAAAGTCCTCAAATTGACAATATTTATTAATATCTTTATGAATGTGTACATTCTTCATATACGTGCAATGTGCACTTGCAGTGCATGATCAGCAGAAACAATTTGAACTTCTAAAAACAAATTGCTAATCACTTTAATTCTAAACATATTTCCTTCCTTAAAGAGCAAACATTTCACAAAGTACCACCTCACATCAGACAAAACTAAGTCACTGGCGTCAAAAAATAATGAGCAGGCTGCACTTTACCAACTGAAATGAGCAATGCCCTAACCAGACTTTTCCATGAATTGATTCTTTTAATTAACATCCAGCAGTGTAATAAACTTCTTAAAAAAATCCATGGTAAAATATTCACCCAACAATTTCCCCCCCCCCCCCCCCCCCCCCNCGGAAACAAATTATGAAATATTCCACACTGATTCTCGATTCCCCCTTAGTGAGCAGAAAATTAGAGAGAGAATTAAATGATTACATGTGATAATCATTACTTTAGTTTCAAATATAGAAACTGAATGCTTTCAACAGGGATGTGGATTAAGAACAAGACTTTATCAAATTTATTTTTAAAAAGAAAATTGCAAACACGCACCTGTGAAGCTTAGGCTATGTAATAAAAAAAAGTGAAAAGAAAAAAAAACTAATTTTACTCCACACGAATAATGATCACATCTCAATGTATGATGCAGTCCACAGATACATTACTTGCTCAAAATATACCAGACAAGTGTGCCAAACATCTAGTAGGAGTAACTTTCACATGCAGAAAACTGCTTGTGCAACAGATCAGCAATCATAGTAGAGAAAAATTTTACGCACATCATATAGCAAACTACACTAACTTTTTGTACATCCTTTTCAAGTTAGGCAGGATTTACAATAGCCAGTCGCGTCCATCCGTCATACATTCGTCGGTCTCCCAGTCGAGCGATTTACAACAAAACTTTGTACGTCTGTCGTATGTTCATTGCTGCAAACTAAGGAAAACAAAAATATTTACAAACAGAAAATTTTTTTCCCATAAAAAGTTAAATTCTTTGGCGGTATTGTGTTTTTAAGTACCCAAAACGCACACACACGTACGTAACGGAAAATAATCAATGCAAAAAACTTTTAATAGCATATAAAGCATGATTTTATTACCTTTAATTTTGCACAATAGGAGCTCGTGTTTCCAAGCGTAATTATCAATTAATCTTCAGGAAAAATGTAACTTAATTTCTTTTTTAACAGTTACATAAACAAATATATGAAAACAAATGACAGCCAAAACAAACCACTGCACAAACTACACAGCCTTGACAAGAACTTGGGATGAACGAGTAACAAAAGTGCAAGTTTAGAAGGCTGTAATTTCATCCGTTCGTCCGCCAAAAGTTAAAACTTGCCAAGGTTTTGACGGATGGATAGAATTAATGGCCACCTCTGATTGGCTGTTTGTCTCATGATCTAAGGACGGATGACGGACAGACGGACGCAGCGGGTTGTTGTAAATCCTGCCTTAGTACACTTTCACTGAAAAGGTTCAGTTAACATTACAAGTAACTAAAGATTAATTTTGACAGACTTTGCAAGAACAGATATCACTTTCAAAAGGAAACAATTGACTAAACACAAGTTTACTGTTTACTGAAAGTAAGGCATACATTCGGAAAACTATAGAAACATACAATGTGTTTGGGAAAAAACTTTTGTTTTATTTTATCACATCCACTTGGAAACCACCTCGTTCCACAACTACATGCTGCATCAATATAACATGCACTTCATCTCACTTGCAAAACTATTACAGCATAATAAAAAAATGACTGGCTGCTGACAAACAAACCTTAAGACCAATTCTCATCTTCATTTAGCAAAGCTTTGTCTCGCACCGCTGTACTTTCTTTATGCATATAAATGACTTGAGCTGCTTATTTTGAATGCTGGCAAAGAGAATCCCCACCAATAAAGAAAACTTAAGTAAATGTCACCTAATGAAATTATAATGTTGGAAAACTTTATGAACTAAGGTTGAGTGTAGTTTTATTGAAACTGGATTTAGCATTCACTTTAACGTAGGCACACACAGCAAATAAGAAAACGTATAGCACTTCAAAAAGGAATATGTATGGACCAAAGACAAAACAATTTCCACAGTATTTGCATGAAAGACACTTGAAAATCATCTACTATTACTTCAACACTACATGACATACTCAATATCTTGACTGTATAAGTGTGTTTTATTATGTCTGAACATGATATTGAAATAATAATTGTAATAATATGGGATAATTCAAGATTTAATTAAAACTAATTGAATGAAATTTTTAGTTAGGAAAAATTGAAATGCTATAGTAAAAAAGAAAAATACTTTAGTTTTAATATCTTTAAAGCTAAACAAACTAATCACCTCTATAGGAGCTACAAAGGTGGCAAATTAAGTGAAGATGAGTAATTTTTCCTGTAGACGTACATGGTGAAAATCATTATTAAAGTTCACTGCTAATAAATTTGTACCACAACTTATTTGCATGAAATTCCTATCTGACTTGGCTTCTGGATAACATCCTGAGAAAATTTATCCCTAAACTTTGTTACCAGTTTTAACAGCAAAGTTAAAAAAATTTCCTTTAGCACAATCCCTTGTAGGGGAAGCGTACTCATCTGATACTTTAAAGTGGAGAAGGCAGCAGCACTCATATACAAGCACCAATCAATGCTAATTCTGGCATTTGGTCTCTCAAGACCACTATGTTAAGAGCTGCCCAAATCTCGTTTGGGGTCTCTTCTGAATTTACCCACGCACATTTAGGTGCTTGATGCAACTCTCAACACCTCCCTGTCCTTACGATGAGCAGTCGTACCCCAAGTTTAAGGTAAATAGATGAGCAAAAATTACGTTTGACTGCTCTTCATGAGATTCAAAATGAGAGACCCTGGANTCAATATCTTGACTGTATAAGTGTGTTTTATTATGTCTGAACATGATATTGAAATAATAATTGTAATAATATGGGCTAGTTCAAGATTTAATTAAAATTAATTGAATGAAATTTTTAATTAGGAAAAATTGAAATGCTATAGTAAAAAAGCAAAATACTTTAGTTTTAATCTCTTTAAAGCAAAACAAACTAATCACCTCTATAGGAGCTACAAAGGTGGCAAATTAAGTGAAGATGAGTAATTTTTCCTGTAGACGTACATGGTGAAAATCATTATTAAAGTTCACTGCTAATAAATTTGTACCACAACTTATTTGCATGAAATTCCTATCTGACTTGGCTTCTGGATAACATCCTGAGAAAATTTATCCCTAAACTTTGTTACCAGTTTTAACAGCAAAGTTAAAAAAATTTCCTTTAGCACAATCCCTTGTAGGGGAAGCATACTCATCTGATACTTTAAAGTGGAGAAGGCAGCAGCACTCATATACAAGCACCAATCAATGCTAATTCTGGCATTTGGTCTGCTCTCAAGACCACTATGTAAGAGCTGCCCAAATCTCGTTTGGGGTCTCTTCTGAATTTACCCACGCACATTTAGGTGCTTGATGCAACTCTCAACACCTCCCTGTCCTTATGATGAGCAGTCGTACTCCAAGTTTAAGGTAAATAGATGAGCAAAAATTACGTTTGACTGCTCTTCATGAGATTCAAAATGAGAGACCCTGGANCCAAGTTTAAGGTAAATAGATGAGCAAAAATTACGTTTGACTGCTCTTCATGAGATTCAAAATGAGAGACCCTGGAGTTCACAAAACACACTTAAACCCCCAGGTAATTACTAAGGATCAAAACATTTCCTGAGACTTAAAACTTAAGTCAAAACATACTTAAACTGATTTGCTTTATCTTGAGTTATACTGCAATACCGTACTTACATAGAGCTTGCTTAGAAAAAAGGAACATTATAAACACATCATAGATAAATCATACTTAGCACATACATCAGAAATAAAATAAGGAAGTGACATTAACATCCAAAATAAAAATAATGAATTTAGTAGAAAGGTAAACCTGAATAAACAAATCTAGCTAATTTAAGCTGGGGTTTCCAAAATAATAATAAACAATCATAATATTTACCAGCAATTAAGTAAACAAAATAAACAAAGTTAAAAATGCTGGTCTCGCTACACCTCACACATCATTACACGTAGGGGAGACCGGGGGTACAATGGGAAATCAAATGTTTAGGACAATTCAGAATGTTAAGGTTGGCATAATTGGTATTATATGATTGTCACTAAGATGCCTACATACTGTATCTATATGTCTATGGTCAGTCACTGTTGGCTGTGCAGTGAAGACATACTTGCATCTCATCTGTGTACGCTGGAGGTAAACAATTTATTTTGAGGTAATGTTCTTCATTTTCAGCATTATAAGTATGTTGGGGGACAATGGGTCACCCAATTGGGGGCACCATGAGTCACACACTAAATGTTTATGTTGAAAAGGTAAAACACAAAACTGTTCATGCTCTTGTTTCAGACCTTGGTTTGTATATACAAACACAAGTCTACAAAGGGCATGCATGAGGAAGCAGATATCCTGAGGCCACTTAATTGGTTGCTAAAGGAAGGAGCATATGAAGTTCAGCTGATGGATGTGGTGTTTNAGCAGATATCCTGAGGCCACTTAATTGGTTGCTAAAGGAAGGAGCATATGAAGTTCAGCTGATGGATGTGGTGTTGAAAGAAAGACTGTTAAGATGCAAAAGTAGGTTAATAAACTTTAAACCTGCTGTAGAATTTGAACTTAATCCTAACTCCAACCATTATAAAATCTTTACTGAAGATTAACAGCTCTTTAATTTGTTGATTATTTGAAACAGTGCTGCAAAATGGTCTATGGGTTGACGACAACACACTGCCACAAACTAGCTTATGAAACTGCTATTGTTAATGGTGTTCAATGCCCCGAGTCATAATTGGAAATGAAATGGTAGGAGAAGATTGGTTGGTAGGGTTTTTCAACAGGCACAAACATTTGTAATTTAGATCTCCAGAGGGCTGTAGTCTTGCCCATGCAACTGCATTCAATCACCATCACGTGGAAGGCATTTTTCAGCAAAACACATGCATTACTGATGAAAGAGCAGCAACTTAGGAAACCTTCCAAAATTTTAAATTTAGATAAAACAAAAACTATAACTGTGCAAAATAGCAGAAAGATAATTGCTGAGAACGGTTGTGAAGCTGTGTGCAAAGTTAAAAGTTTGGAAAAATGTGTTTTAGTTGCATGTTGTATTATCGGTGCTGATGGCAACTATTTACCACACATTTTGATATTTCCTTGTGTGCACATCAGTGATCACATGTTGATATCAGTGCAGCACCGAAACCTTGGGGCTGGCCAATCCATCAGGTTGGATGACTGGGGAATTTTTTTTGTAAAATCACAGGAGCATTTCATAAAATATTCATACAGCTCAAAGAATAATCCATCACTTTTGATCCACGACAACCATGACAGCCACATCAACTTAGTCATCTTTGAGATAACAAAAGCAAATGGTGTCCACATTTTCACACTTCTGTCTCATTCGTCCACTGGATGCAGCCTCTTGATGTTGGCCTCTATGGACCATTCCAGAAGTTCTACAAATCTCCATAAGACTGGTATTTTGCCTTGTTACCCACATGTATTCAGCGATGCTGACATTTTCCTGAGTTCAGTTTCAGAATGGCCCCACCACCAAGGTTGACAGCAAAGGAAACCGACAACACAGCAGCTCCATCGCAACCTTGTCCACGATAGGTGCAACCTACGACATATGATGACTCATCATGCATGCTGTCAAGCTTGGTAACAGATGAAGTAGCCAATAGAGCCCCAAAGCATTTTAAAAGTCCTACAGAAATCTGAGGATTTTCAAAGGCAGGACATCAAACAGGCTTTAGGAATTGCAAACTGTTGGGCAGCAGCAAAATTTTAACTGATACACCACAGAGAGAACACCTGTTCAGAGAAAAGGAGTAAACAAGAAAGGGAAAAGAAGACAAAGAAAATATGACAAATAGTAAAACAACGTTCTTTTATTGATGAGTGATTCCTCGGAATCTGAAGATACATCAATAAATTCTCTTAGACAGCGAGAGTGATGATGGTGTGGAGTCCCGAATCCCAACTCAAGCTTCATCCCTACCTAGTGATACGGAGCAAAGATAAGGCAATTATATCATAGTTGAGTTTAGGGACAAGAAGAGTATATTGCACTATGTTGAATAGGTTAGAACTATCAAAGAATTAGATGAAGGGAAGTAATATGAAGTAAAATTTATGAGAAGTACAAAGAAAATATGTGACAAATTAATTTTTCCACAAGAGGACAATATTTCAGTAATGAGTAGTTTCTATATCTTGTTTGACCTGCCAAGTCCTGAAGAGTGTGTGATACAAAAACTGATCGCCAAAGATCATTCTTAAAATTCTCAGTGGCATCCACTTCATTCAATATGTGCTAGAACTGCTTACAGACATAAGCATCTATTTTCTTTTATTTTTGTACAAGGTTACCTAATGACTATTTCTTCAATGTTCATTGATCAATATATTATAGTTTTGTTATGGATTTTCTGTTCCTTTTGTTATAACTATGGTTCCTGTTTACAGCGAATATTTAAATTAATTACAAATACCTTTGAAACATTTATCCTGTAATTTTTTTACACCAAAACCACTTAACATTTTTATTAACCATAGTGCCCCAGGTTAAATGCACATAGCAAAATACAAACAACAAAGAAGATAACAGGGAAACTACAGTACATTTGCAGTTTGTCTGTAATACTGAGTTTTACGTCACTTCAGCAGACGATATTACAGAACAGTAAATGCAAATGTATTCACAGCAGTCAACTGAAGTGAAGCTGGCAGGTTTTACACTCGTTAGAATGAAACTCCATCTCAGCCAGCAGGTATGATATTTCNTGAAGCTGGCAGGTTTTACACTCGTTAGAATGAAACTCCATCTCAGCCAGCAGGTATGATATTTCTATCATGGTGTCTTCAATATGCAGCAAACATGAACAAGTCTCCAGGATATAAGGCATCTGGGAGATGAGGTGCTGTACATTAAGAGATGTGACTCCTCTGAGCATATATATTTTACGAGNCTGAGTTTTACGTCACTTCAGCAGACGATATTACAGAACAGTAAATGCAAATGTATTCACAGCAGTCAACTGAAGGGAAGCTGGCAGGTTTTACACTCGTTAGAATGAAACTCCATCTCAGCCAGCAGGTATGATATTTCTATCATGGTGTCTTCAATATGCAGCAAACATGAACAAGTCTCTAGGATATAAGGCATCTGGGAGATGAGGTGCTGTACATTAAGAGATGTGACTCCTCTGAGCATATATATTTTACGAGATGTTGCTATTAAGAGACAGGAATGGGCACCCAAGATTGTACATTTAGTGAGGAGCAAAGCGGAAGAGGGGGAAGGTGTCTTTGATGCTTACCAAATAAAATGACCCTCAACTCATATTTATATGTGGTTTAGTTTGCAACTGAGCATTGGTGAAAGAGAAAGCTGTTGTGTCCTCTTGCCAAGATCATGAAGTGGGGTGGAGTGGAGTGGTTTGGGCAGTTCCTAACATTGAGGTCTTGAGAGCCAATAAGGGTTAGGCAAGATGAGTGTGGAGAAGCACTGAAAGGCAAGGGCAGGTGAAAAAGGAAGTCCCCAAGAAAACCCACAGACCAGTGACATCTTATGACACGATACCCACAAGTAAAAGTTTGAGAAGCAACCCCGCCAGGGAACAAATCAGGATCATGGTTAGCAAAATAATTAAGGAACGTGCAAACCTGAAATTTTTGTGGAACTGACATCCCCATTACGCCAAGAAATTGAGGAAAAAAAATACTGCATCTTTGGAAGAGCAACTCATATATCCTGCTAACAACACCCTCTCTGTAAAGCAGTTTTTAGCAGACAAATGCAGCCCTGCACTCAAGCATCCTCCATATTCGCCAGAACTGGCACAATGTGACTTCTACATGTTCCCCCAGTACAAAAAGTATTGAAAGAAACACATTTTTAGTCCGTTGAAGAGGTGAAAAGAAAAATTTGTTGAAGAGGATGACAAATGACATACTACTAAACTGATCTGAAGACTGTAATAATAATAATTAATAAAAACAACCCGCAATTAGGCTACCACCCTGTGGCGAGCTCTCTCACCTCTCGCCTACCCAACCAATCTCCACTTCCAGGCCCTTCCTGAACTTAGTAAACCTCCCTCACAGATACCAATTCCTCCAGCAACACATTCCACTCCCTCACAAGCATAGACTGCCTACCCCGCTCCATTCTCCTCCACACCCTCTGAAGATTCTCACTGTTGTTTCCTCTCCCTCTAAACATCCCCTTACTAAGCTGGCAGCGTAACCTTCCCTACCCTCCCTCTCCATTCTCTCTATACATCCTGACCAACCTTTCAACTATCCTCCTGTCCTTCAACGAGCTCTACTCCATTTCTTTCATCATCACTGATGGCCTATGGTTCCCTTTGTCCTCACCATCCTGCCCCTGTCTTCTCCACCTATCCTTCAGCCATCTTGCTGCCCTTCTTTGCACATTCTCTAGTTCTCTCATCTCCACGTATGGGTCCCATACTACTGCCGCATATTATAACATAGGCCGTACGATTGTGCCAAATGCGTTCCCCTTCACCTCACTGCTGACTCTCTTCAGAACCCTTCCCAACCTACCCAAAACCCTTCTTCCCTTTCCAACCACCCTCTCTACCCGTTTTTTCCATCTGAGGTCTACGTGCAATACAATCCCTAGATACTTATATTCTGCTGGTTCTTCTACCTCTTGCTCCTCCCATCTGTACATGTCCCTGCTTATCACCTTCTTCCTTATAAACCTCACTACCTTAGTTTTTCTTACATTTATCTTCATTTTATTCTTCATGGTCCACAACCATATCCTGTCAATATCTGCCTGCAAATTTTCACCCCCTCCCACCACTACACACAATACACAATCATCTGCAAACAATATTATTTNTCTTACATTTATCTTCATTTTATTCTTCATGGTCCACAACCATATCCTGTCAATATCTGCCTGCAAATTTTCACCGCCTCCCACCACTACACACAATACACAATCATCTGCAAACAATATTATTTTACCCTTAATGCCCAAACCCAGGTTATTTACCATTATGGTAAAAAACGAAGGGCCCAGTGACACCCCTGATGTAACCTCTCCTTCCTCCGATATTGCCTCCCCCACTTTCACCCTCTGTCTTCGCCCCCTAAAGAAGTCCCCAATCCATTCCACTACCCACTTGTCCGGTATCGGCTCATCCACTTTCTTTATCAAAGTCCCATGGGACACCTTACCAAATGCCTTCTCGAAGTCTATGAAGCAGGCATCCACCTGCTTCCCCTCATCAACTGCCTTCACCAGATCCTTTAACAGCCCAGCCAGCTGCATCTCACATGAGTATCCTTTTCTGAAACCATGTTGTGACTCCTCCAATAATGGAAAATATGTATATCATTATAGGGGAAGGTGTATATGTTGAAGGAGATTAAAGATATATTGTAATATTTTGGCACTAAACCACAATTTTCTCACTTGTTACATAATCTTATACGTACTTATATGATAAACACATTCGTAACAGAAAACACTTTTCTTTTGAAGTTAGTAAAAAATAATTTTTTAAAATTAAGGAAAGCACATAAGTGAGAAATCATTTTTTAATATAGTACATACTTTTGATACCATAAACAGAAATGCATGCAACATCAATCCTTTGATTTCTTTCTTTCTTTTCACATCTCAAATCATCTTACAAGTTGTGTGCCATTAAAAAATTCTGCTTTTGTTAATTTCATGCAAAAAGTCAGAAGCCTGTTTAAAAAACACGTATGCCTGATTGACAATATAAAACAATTCCTGTGAGAGGTTACGTTTAAAAAAGTAATTTTATTACATGACCGTAACATTCTTATACTTCTTCCCGACAAGACACAACTAATGGGAGTTGTATAATATTTTACATCACCAAGTAGGTTAAATGCGGTATGCCATAAACAAGGAATTCCAAAGACCTCATTTACCATAATTCTAATTAACTGCACGAGTTGAAATGATGTTGCAAAAACTGCACAGATACACAGTGAACCAATATTATTAAGGCTGTGAAGAGAAAATTAATATCCTCTTATGGGATATGACAGTCTGATATCAATCACATGATGATTATTTGTTAATCTTGTCCATTCAATTTTAAGTATTTGTAAAATTTGTAGCAATGTTTCATATTCATACCTATTAATTTCTTCAGTTGAAAAGACACTAATGCAAGTTTCATTCAATAAAGATTCTTTACACTGAAAAGTACATTATACATTGCCAAAAGAATTCACATGATTGCTTTCAATTAAAATATAAATTATTAACAGCAACTGCAGATAGTCAATGGACACAGACAGGATTTCAGTACAAGTAGCCAAATTAATCTTAAGAAAAAATTTATTAATGAATATTTTTTTAGGTTGATTTATTGGAATTGTTCACACAATATACTGAGATTTATCTGCCAGATGTAGAGTATGGTAGAATTCATATGCTAATTTATGATTTTCATATTTAATTATTTATTCTCTGGGGTGGAAGAAAGCAGTGAAGTAAGTGCCTTCCACCTGCCCTGTCTATGCCCACGGCCTACAACACGACAATGCCATTGCAAAATTAATTCCCTGTTTTCCCACAAATTCATGTTCTGCAATTTGCACCATTTGTTATAAATGTAAGAACAAACTTGTATCCATTCAATTTTATTTATGACTAATGAATCATTAACAATATTACAAACCATTAATAAAACTTCCTGAAATTTTCAACATTTTTTAAAAATTTGTCACCAGTAGTTTTTATTAACAGTCCCAAAATTCACAGAATACCTCCAATGGCACTCAGCAATTCCTACAATCTGCAAGCAAAAGACAGATATAAAATTAAAATCCATACTCTAGGACTTCCACAGAGCTATCATGATATGTTCTATTTGGCTACACTTCAAGAAACACACCAAAACTCAACATTTATAAATTTTGCACAATTAAAATTGAAATACCAAACAAAATCAAAATTGAAGTTACCAAAATACTACTTGAAATAAATAAAATGACAGAAATTCAAGTACTCTGATTCCTGCTGCAATACCAGTGTTGTGAGAGCTCTACCACCTTCAAGCAATAGCTCCCAACTCAGACGCTGGAAATTAGCTCACCAATTTATAACAAAATCCAGGCAGCCGCCAGGCCTCAACATAAGATAATCACAGTTCCTAACCTCATCGGCTGTACTGGCTAATTTTCCCACCCCACCCTAGTTTGCCACCTTACTACTAATAGCTCCCTTCCACCATACTGCAGTGTCCTACAACTCACCGCCTGATGAAGCTGGTTTAGCCAGCAAAACATTGCGATCACGCAACCATGTGGAAAATGTGTCGTTCTTCTTTTTGTGTGTGTGTGTGTGTGTGTGTCTATCGACAAATTCTACACTGCGAGTGCTTTAATTTCTGTCCTTTTAAATATTTTAGGTAGCCTAGCAGCCTACTTACAACCTTAATCAAAATACTACTTTGCTATAGCAGCAAGGTTGAACACTTGTTGTAAGGGTATTTCAGTACTTCATTCACTTTAAGTAAAAAATTCTATCTGTAAACTTGATTTTTTTTTTGTCTGAACAAATTTTAATTGGAAAACAACAGGCTATTATTAAATGTATACATATTTCTGTTATAACAGTAACTTGCAACTTTGAAAAACTCTGTGTTCATTTAGTACAATGTGCATAAAACTTCATTCATACCTAGGATATACAATTTAGGTCCAAATTCTGCCTAAATATTCTGGACTGCTTGTAAAATTTGTCCCATGGTGTCAAATACCTGACCTCGTTGAATTTAACACAAGAGGCTAAGGAAAATTTGTGTGGATTCATGAACCTACCACTTGGGTCACTGTGTGTGTAATATTTCAACAGTTATGAACCTTATCTTCTTTGATGTTACTAAAATAATGTCCATCTAATTAATTTTTCCATAGATAACACTTGAATTCAAGTTGGTACACTTTTATCTGCAGAAATATGAAAGCTAAAGGAAAACATTTTTAGTATCACAACTGAAATAGTATTAAATTGAACTAGAAATAAAACAGAAAGCTTGGGCGAATAAGAAAGGATAAAGAAGAAGAAAGGAGGAAGGCAAGGGGAATTTTTTTTTGCTTTTTGTAGCTTTTAAACAATAAGTAATGTTAACTCGTTTTATTAAAACGTTCCAAACATAAAACATGTCATAGTTAATCTTGAATTTCAGCAATATATATGTGTGCTTGTGTGTGTACGAGGTAGGGTGGAATTCAAATGACAAACTTTGTGAGGTGATTCCTTATACAACAGGAAGTGGAACATATACAGGACACTTTATACCTACCTAAACTGAATATTAAGGGAGATATGAGACCTTGAAAATTAAGATTTTGAACTGTATTTTTGCAAAATATTAGAAACCATCTGAAATTGTTACAACTTTCCAAACATNTTGAAAATTAAGATTTTGAACTGTATTTTTGCAAAATATTAGAAACCATCTGAAATTGTTACAACTTTCCAAACATTATTTTATGTTATTAGGATCTTCAATCTAAGAGCAAACTCTAACTAATACTTTCCATCATAATGAAAGTGACAGGAGTATCCACCCTCTATTTAAATGCAACTTTTTTACCATCAGGAGTTAAGAACATGTGATGCTGGTTTATCGAGCAGTATGACAAAATAACAAAAATGATCCTCTTGTTGCAATTGCTCAGAACACAGTTTTCGTGTAAAAAACACACACAACTTTCTGATACAGTGATACAGTTCCAAAAGCATAGGTAATACCATCTCTTCTTGCAAGGTATCACACACCGACTGTCGCTATTCGGTGCCAACATNCTTTCCATCATAATGAAAGTGACAGGAGTATCCACCCTCTATTTAAATGCAACTTTTTTACCATCAGGAGTTAAGAACATGTGATGCTGGTTTATCGAGCAGTATGACAAAATAACAAAAATGATCCTCTTGTTGCAATTGCTCAGAACACAGTTTTCGTGTAAAAAACACACACAACTTTCTGATACAGTGATACAGTTCCAAAAGCATAGGTAATACCATCTCTTCTTGCAAGGTATCACACACCGACTGTCGCTATTCGGTGCCAACATAAATTAGACGAGTGTGTTTGGTCCCAGAAGTAGTATAAATAGCAGGAACACCGCACCGAATTTTTGAAGAGGGCACAGGTGTAATAGGAGAATTTTATTAGTGGTTCCAGATGCCGTTGACTTTGAGGCCGCTTGGTGCCAGGCACCATGTTAATTGGTATGACGCAGTTATACTACCAGGTGACACCAACCTTTTTCTGATGCTGGAGGGACATGTAAGCATCAGAACAGTAATGAATTGAATCAATAAAGAAGTTTATTAAAACTATTCTATAATGAACTTATATTACTATACTAAACTCTCTGATAAAGGAATTGTCACTCTGAAGACATGCAATGAGAGATGAAAATAAATTCTTCCCAGCTGTTGTTAAGGTAAAAACACAAGCATAAGGTTGCAGCAGGCGAAAATTCATGCGGCACTCGTACAACACAGTTGTACCCCCGAGATATTGAGTTAAATGTTATCCTCTTACGTGGACTCTGCTACATAAGTCATAGCTTTCTTGTTGAATTAATCTGATAATAACATGTGGTGGTCATATTTTCTATTAATTATTTATATTTAGTTTGTTAAATTAATATTAATTTTTTAGTGGATTAATGGAATTAGAATATATTTTATTTCGTTATCTTCCCTCACTAACACTGGTAAATTCACTTCACTACTCCACATTATTGTTAGAAGTGTTTCAATAGGTAATTCTGTTGTTTGTTTGAGAAGTATTTGTCATCACTGTTCGTAAAGTGTAATTGTTGAATGTAATGTTTTTTTACATTTTTTTAGAGAAACATTTGCATTTATTGTTTTATTTTAGGGATGATACCCTACCACTACCACCCAATAGTTCTATGGGCCTAACATTTTGATTTTACATTATTTTATGTCTTCAAATGTTACATTGATGGAGATGGATCAGTCATTCATCCTCTGTAATTATTTCACTTATATTTTACCACCTCTTCTATGCAAAGGTGATCGCCTAACTTATGAGTCTGAAACTACACCTAACCAGAAAGTGATTTTCGGCATAATGAACATGCTGAAGACATAGCAAATAGAGTACAACTTTCAAAGTGCTTAAGTCTCTCTAAACTAACTTTATATAAATGTACACCAACCTATAAATTGAATAACTCTATTGTTACTTGTCTTAGGCTACTTTCTTACATTGTAAGACTTAGCATTTAAACAAATTGCTATGTAGTGTAACAAAATTAACAAACTACCTAAGAAATATTAAAATATTTAATACAATTAACGAAGGGAAGAACAATGGGCACATTTGAGTGTTTGCATGGTGTATTTATACAACATTGTGAAGAAAAGGAAAAAAAGAGACTTTCTTCTGAGACATCACCAAATGGTTATACCACGGCAAACTAGTGAATGTGGTTTCTAATGCAGTCTTTTGCCAAATGTCTTCCTTTCTACTACTAGTGCAATGCATTATGGGAACTTTCCTCGATTCATCGCGGGACCTAGCAGAAATCTGCACTCTATTCTGTGTTGTTTTTTTCTTTCAGCAGAGACTGGATAACCAAAGAAATTTCATGGTGAGCCTATATAATTTGATGTTATGTTAACTTTGCCAGCAAATCTAAAGTTTTCTTTTTCAGGAGACGGGAAATTTTAACAATACGAAATGTTGATATTATAGAAGTAGTGTAACGTAAATTTCTAATTTTCTGATGCTGCTCCTTCCTTCTTGCTTAAACGTTCATGAAGGACCAGCAGGAGTAGTATTGTGTCAGGAAAATAATACAGGAAATTTCTCCTTTTTTTTTTTTTATAACTGTTAACTATAGGCCTAATTTGAATTTTTTTTCTGACGTGAATAATTGATTTATTTTATGATTTTCTTTAAATTCTGCATTTAAGTTTCTATTGAAGTCAATTGCTCAGTTTCATGTAGCTTCTTATCAAGTTTAATATTTTGGTCATTTCTCTGGGGCTCCTGTCAG
>NQII01006701.1:0-17504 GCA_002778355.1 Clitarchus hookeri
TGCAAGTGTATAGAAAATGACAAGTTTATGGAGAGCAAAAGTACTAAGGAAGGTACATCTAGGCAGAGAAATACCGCACATACGTTTTCGTAAAATTACTTTTGTAGTGATACATCGAGTGAAATTAAATTCATCAACAAATCGTGCCTTCTGAAACATGCTATCTAGTTAAATTACGCAATATTTCAGTATATGTGTATATTTACGTGCTTCGTGTTATAAATGGAATATTCTGTAAAAATTTGTGTTTCATAACAATGTTCTTTCATAATATACAATAATTAATGGTAATTGGCTATGAGACTAAACAAGAAATTACATTTTTCAAAATTTGTTTGTTCACAAGATACTTTTAAATATTTGTTTTCACCTACTATTAAAATAATAATAAGCAGTTTTCATTATTGCAATATTAGAAAAAAAAATTTTTATTGATACTATTTTATAATTTACAAATGTTTGGAAAATATATTATAGTGTTAAAACTAAAATGTTTTACCATCGAACTATGCACGAATTACAGTAACATTTTAGTAGCATCGTATTTAACTACGTTAGGTCTGTGAGCGATTTATCACACCTAGCACAATTTGGGAGTTCATGTGTAGGGTTAGGATAATAATTCTAATCATTATATACGCTGAAATTTGTTTCTTTACAAGTAATTCGTTAGAAAAAAATTGTTTTTGTAATACCACGCATCAATTAGAGTAAATNCTGAAATTTGTTTCTTTACAAGTAATTCGTTAGAAAAAAATTGTTTTTGTAATACCACGCATCAATTAGAGTAAATTTCACAAGACATTAATGTGGAATGATTGTTGAATTTTTAGAAGCGAGTGTTGTAGACTTCGTATGTTTTCTAAACCAATGTGTTGTTAACATACAATATTTTAGCTGTAGATTTACAATAAAACCTTTCGCAACTTGTATCAAACAACTTCTGTAAGAAGTATATATCATTTTTATTATGTAGTGTGCAATAAGGTTCTATGTACTTGACACTCCTGTCGATAATAATTTTTGTTTATTTCTCTCTATTAATTGTTAACTTGATCCGTAAAATACGTTTATTCGGGTACGTGTTACATATAATTATTTATTTAATTTCTGTGAATTTTATATTTGCTAGTCTTACTTTTTTAAATAAACTGGGAATCACAGAGATAAAGAAAAGGTACGTTCGTATAAATAAAAGATGTTATTTTTAAAACTAATGACTTTTATTGAAATAAATTACAGTCACACATACATGTACGTTTTACACATACTGGTATGTAAGCACAAAGAGTTTTATTCATATTTGAGCAAAAATGGAAGAAAACAAAATTAATACAAAATCAACAACATTAAAAAAAAAATTTCCTAGTCTACGAATTATAAAAGAATTAAAAAATATAAGGTACCAAACTTCAAAAAAATTTAATACATTTAACATCACTGAGGCATGGTTTGCCTGTTTTACGTATACTATGTGATTAAACTAGAGTCATGCACATACAATGGCAATTTTCATGAAGTATACAAGGACAATTCAACAGCCAAAGCGGCATGCATTATCTTATTCCTGAGCCATACATCATTCGTTAGAAAAAAAAATTTCCAAAACGCTTACAATCTACTGAATTGTTTATTCTAGTGATTGAACTATTTTACGTATATCGTTTTCATCAAAAAATCTCGTTTATCTAATCGAATATTACACTGTACGACGGAATATTATGCTAAAATTTAGACAGACATTGCACTAGGATTCCTCATGACTCATATATCAACGCTAAAAATGTCGCCAGATATAATTTATTTTTCCTTCTCTCAGCAAAGAACCAAAATTGCTACGAAATTTAAACGAAAATTGCAACTGTACAACAGGACGTATTTTTAGGCCCAACTTGCTAGTACAATAAAACACGATCCCTTTGCCACACATAAGATGTTTTCAGCAAATGTGCATATTGAGGCATTCTTAAAAGAGGAACGCAGTTTTGTATTTTTAAAAATCCAAAGAAAATTTAAACACGCGTTACAATAAAGTGAAAATAATGATCGAAAAATATTTAAAGATAAATGAGATTTTTCTATAGACACAATGGCATAGAGATGATGAATACTGAGAACAATGAACAAGCGTTCATTAATATTTGGAACCTCATTTCAGTGTGCCTTTACATTTGTTAAACACAGTCGCAGTCAGATATAAATATTGATTATATTAGTCCAACTCTCGTGTTTCATCATCCGTCCTCTAATATCACTCCCGCATTTTGTACCTTAAAAAGTGCAATACAATAATTTACAACGCACTCCGTAAAACAAATACGTCAACTCGTCGGCTCATGCACAAGACTACGTTTACTGTAAACACACAACCACATATTCACAAACATAGCATACGCACAATTACTCCCGAAAAAAAATATATATGCCACAGTTTCATCAGTACCAATTTTTTTTTCTTCTGATTCCATCCTATACACACTACGCATATTAATAATGAGGATGCTTATCAAATATAATTTCATGCTCAATGTTAATTTCGTGTTCAACACAGAACTGGAAGCAGGAAACAGAAAAATAAATATATATGCTGTTCTTTAAATTTGCAATAAGACTAATTTTTTTTTAAGTAGGTTTCATCGACAAATTTGCTTTTCAAACACGTTGTTTTTGCATAGTCCAACACTTTATATANTTTTTTTTTAAGTAGGTTTCATCGACAAATTTGCTTTTCAAACACGTTGTTTTTGCATAGTCCAACACTTTATATATTTTTTTTTTCACACGCACACTTCGCACAGGAGGGGAACAAAAAAAAAGATGTTTATGATTCGGACCTGCAGNTATATTTTTTTTTTCACACGCACACTTCGCACAGGAGGGGAACAAAAAAAAAGATGTTTATGATTCGGACCTGCAGGTTTTTTTATTTTTGCAACTGCTGCCGTCGGCGACTTCGGAGCTGAGGGAGTCGTCAGTCCGCGAGAACCCGGAGCGAAGGACGTTGGCCTCCCCGCCCTTCCTTAGTAATAGTTCCAGTTCCACGCGCCGACGTCGAAGGCGAAGTCCCTGCTGCGCCAGGGGCCGGCGGCGAGGGCCTCCGTCGGCGGCTGGCTCGTCGCGGGCCCTAGGTCCTCGACGGTGTCGCACTCTTCCGGCGGCCGGGGCGGCGTCTGCAAACCAGCCGTGAAAAAAAAAATTGCTTCACCGTTTTCAGCTCGCAGCCAGTGGCACAGAGACACACGCATGCACACTCACAAGAAATTGACAGTATAGCCTATTCACGGTTTCTTCACACTTTATGAAGTCAAACTCGTGAAGAATCACCCCTCTTGGTTGTTTCCTGAATATGTCACGTGTTAACATCAAAATACCATAATTTTTTTTTACTAAACTGAACTTCTAGTTATACTTTGTCAATTACTACAATTAAAAAATAAAAAGGGGAAAAAAAATAGGCGTGTTGGCAATAACTAGAAAGTAATAGTTCCTATGCAAAATTATTATCACACTGGTTACGCACGAATTCGGTGCGCCGTCCCTTTGGTGTGATTTTCTAGACTAGGTTAAGATTTGTTTGCATGAGGCGGAGGAATATCCGGGAAGTAGAACTTCAGCAGGGCTTCAGAAAAAATGGAAGTAACCGCGAATGGATTAAACCAAACTTCATCACACGCTACAGTCGTCCATCTCTCACCATTTCTCCAACAAAAAATTATATATATATATATTCGACATATCCTGCCTATTCCTCACATGCACGACGACCACAGCAAGGCGACACCTTTCTACAAGGGAAAAAAATCGTGCTGCCAGCGTTACGTCATGTGTTCGAACATGACAACTAACAAAACACAACTATACACATTTATAGAGCTAGTAATTTTTCGCAAAAAAAAAAAAATGAGTACACGATAGACTTTAACACTATAAGCACCAAACAGCGGTTCGTCTATTGCCACTGGTTGGTGTCTGCTTGAGAAGGCGTTTCCATATTTGACCGGGCCTCACGTAATTCGGCAACATCGGCACGGCTCCCACGTGATTCGTGTACAGACAATTAACACGTGTCAAAAAGTAACTCAGCCATTCAAGATAGGTAAACGACCCTACAGTGTTTTGAAATATAGCTTTTTATTTAAATCTTTCCGCGAAATCTCACTACCCCTACCCAAAGACCTGAAATATTCGCTAATTCATATTTGAGACATGCTATAATTCAAAACACGTGTGTTTATATAACTTTAGCTATTGGTGCACACGGTGTTTGAAACCTCTTGGAGAACGCTGACCCAATCGCCGCCTTCCACTGTGACACAGCAGACAACCAATGTGCATTTCATATCGGCATATCTGTGCATAAGACTGTAGAGTCTAGTCTGTGGGTCATTGAACTCGCGAATTTCTCCGGTCTTTACCCCTACCTATACGATCGCATTCCGTAGTCTCACAAACAGCTGCCCGAACATCAAGCACGTTTTTATCGGTCCCGACGTATCACNAACGTATCGCAGTGTTGAACCTCAGAGCAGATAAGCACAGAGATGCTGTTCCTTCGATGTGGAAGTACCCATTCTCTGATCGGCCGAGCGAGGCTCTGGTAGCGTGCCCTGCGTCTGATTGGCTACTGCACGCTGCCGGACTGCCGGCTGGCGAGTAGGTTGCCACGCACTCAGTGGTGGAGGTCATTGCAACTTCTCCTGGTTCAGTGACGCCATTTTGGTGGCGTGCGTGTGCTGCTGGAGCTCGCGGTAAAGGCGATTATCTCACCCTCTGTACGTAAGTACTCTGCGGTTATATTGATACAGACACAGTTACGTACAAAATTTGTGCTCGTTTATCTGCGAGCTGAGAGGGTTTAAATTATCTATTTCCGGGGTCCGCACTGTCAGCTTGCTTACACCGTAAGTAGAAACCTCCAAATCCAAATTCACGTTATTAATTGGTAACATGCTAAATTTCACTGTCCTATGATCTAAGAAATAATTTGAAAATTTACCACATCATTTTATATGCATAGTGGGAATGCGCAGATGGCAAAGTTATTTCCCATACATGCATGGTAGCTTTCCTACATTTGCTTAGGAATCAGTCAAATGCGTAGGTAATTTCCCAGCATTGTGTAGTAGTGATACTTAAAGTTCCTTCATTTTAAGTTTGATATGTGGTAATATTTCCATACAATGTGAAATTAAAAACTTCCAACAGAGTTTAGGAAGTTTATCAGAAAATTTTTTTTACATTGTATATTCATTCAAGTCAGAGGCATTCGATTATTGGCTTCTGCAAAAGTGAGGAACCATTGTCCCTTTTGACTAGGTGGCACGTGATTGGGCTATCTTGTCGTTACTTATTTTTGATTGGTTCAAGGCCGCCCAGGGCCTGTTAAATAAATCAAGCTGTAGTCAAATGACAAGAGCAACATAAGCCCACGTGGGTTTGAAGTTTATTCTGTCTTCAAATGATAACGTGAATTTTTGCACGTCTCTGACTATAAGGAGTTATTCGCCATGCACACGGCAAACTTTGCGTTAGTAAGCAATAGATGTTTATCACAGAATTACAGTGTCATAAAAATATTGCATAAAAAGGTGTCGAGAGCAGCTGTATTGTAAATCTCACATCTCAAGAAATTGCGGGGATAGTCCAATCTGTGGGCTTTCATCGCGTGTAATAAAGTCCCATTGTTTCAGAACTAATTCGCACAGTACAGCATCGCGACGGAAATACGGCAAAGCCTTGCGCATTAGGGGCGATGAGGCGCTAGGGATGCGTGTTAGCGTCGCCCGTACCGCTGGGTCGCTTCTTGACCAACACAAAAAAAAACCTGTGTAGGTACGTGCTAAAAGTAGAGGCCTGAAATTTTTTACGGAGTCATTTCCTGGGACAAGTTAGACTTGAAACAAATGCACGTTTGAATTACTTCTGTAAATGGTCTTCGACGTATATGACATCCCCAAGGGGGCCATGAATAACCAGTAACAAACCAAGCATCGAAAGGAATGCTCTCCCAGTTCCAGCCTCCCACTTTGGAAGCAAGCAACCAATAAGGAGCTAATACCTGCTCGGGTATGCAAACGAATATGTAATCTGGCTTACAGTAAGGTTTATTCTACTGAGGTTGGGAAACTCAGTGCTAACAGTTTGGCAACTAAAAGATTTTCGCCACCAGGCAGCACCGGTGTCGCATGTGTACCGGATTTTTCATTTATATGTAATCAAATGGGATTGTCACAACTAGCATAAAATAAATGTAATAATGTAAAATATTCCAAATTGTATTGTCGTAGAACTTACTGATAATAATTAACTTTCTTCCTAGAGCTAAAAAGTGGAAATATAATAGCTATATCCGCATGTTATTTAATATTTTGTCGTAAAAATGGATTTGGCATAACGTGATATTAAACAGAATCACTTTATTTAAATGGAACAAAATATTTATGGGAAATTCCATTTAATGACAGCGATATATATAGTTCTTAAATTAATTTTTTTTAAATTAAAATAAGGGTGTTTACGAAAGCTCAGTACCAAAGGCAGTCGTAATGTTACTTTTTACTCTTGTGAACAGCATTAGAGAGTGTGAATTATAGTTAAAAATTAAAGATAGTACTTTATATTTTGCCACGGGCAAGTATATCTCACAATCAGTACTAAAAAGAAAATTTTACACACAAAAATTAGGAATTTCTCTATTCACCGTTAGCTTAAACGTGACTTTGTAACATCAGCGCACTTTGTGTCACTTTCCCTGTGCCAAACTCTTCCACAAGAATTCTCGTTTTGTTCCCAACCTGAGTAGAATAAACTTTAGGCGTCACTGAATTGTAAGTTCCACGCCCGAAAATATAACAGTGAAAATTACTAAAGAGCAGTAAATTTTGACTGAAAACCTTTTAAATGTGCTTCACTGAAATAACTTATTCCTGGTGGCAATTTTAGTGGCTAGCCGATACAAAAAAAGGTTTTGTACTGATTAGCAATGATAATTTCACGGCTACAGGGACGCACTCATCTTTAGTTACTAGCAACTTATTACTAGAAAGAGCTAGTGATTTATAGCGATAAAATGTGTGTACACGGCAAACTTCAATACTATAAGTAGGGCCAGTGACTTTTCGCGTAAAAATCGGAGCACACAGTAGACTTCAATACTATATACACATCTCAGCTGCTGTTATACCTCCATTGGCTGCCGGTGCCGTGTCCGTCTTTGGCCAAGTCACTCAGGACTAAGTAACTCCGACACTGGACCTTCGTGACTTGTGCTCAAACGGTTAACACGAGCCAGAACATTTTTTTAGCCAATCAAAGAAGCTGGACTACCCTAAAGTGCTTTGGACTGTATCTTGTCTCGAAATCTTTTCGCGAAATATCACTGCCCCTAACTATAAGCCTCCGACAGCAGTTTGTCTATTGTCATTGGTTGCTGTCTGCTTAAGAAGGTGCTTTCATATTTGACCAGGCCACTCAGAATTCGGCAACACGACTCCTGCGTGATTCGTGTGCAGACAATTAACACGTCTCAATAAGTAATTCGTGCCAATCAAGATAGGCAATCGACCGTACAGTGTTTTGAAATATAACCTGTCTTGAAATCTTTTCGCGAAATTTCACTACCCTCTAGAGATCAGGAACGACGAGGCAGGAACGCACGACCGGGGGAAAAAAAACTGATCGGGAAAACAAGAATAACGGGACGATCCGAAGCGGGGCTCGGCCTTTCGGACGTATCGCGAGAGGGCATTTCGCCACATAAAAACCCCCACGTTCATCTCGTGATAAATGTTGATTCAACAAAACTTCATTGTATGAAAAATATCTCCTCCGGGGAAACTTGCACTCGTAAATCCGCGAGAAAATATCTTTTCTCTTCGCGACGAAGAAGAAAAAGAAAAGTAAGGGGAGGGGGGGAAAAAGAAGAAGAAAGTTAAGAATATCGGGCGTCACTGGAAGAACCCATTTTTATTCCTCCTTCAGGACTCTTTCCCTACTTTTCTTACGTCTATATTTCTTTTTTGTTAAAAAAAAAATACGGCCGGAGTATGAAAAGAGAGACGCATTAGACGTGAGTTATCCCGGAGTGTAGGCCACGCAAAATAGACGTGTGTATATTCGCGTCTGGACAAGGACTAGGTGTCTGGTTTGCGGGGGTGGGCGAGTCGGGAGGTTGAAGGGGGGAGGGGGATGATGTATTTGTCTGGACGGCCATTTGTCGGGCCATTACGCTCAGGTGCATGCTGCGCAGTAACTCGGACATGCGCGCGCGCATGGCAAATGCGTGGTCTTGCCCGGAAACGAGCGGACAAATCGGCGCAATGCGGGGGTTCAGCCTGAAAGCTTGCCCTTCCGCCGAGTATTCGCAATCCCGCTAATAAGTCTGTGAACAAGACTTATTTTTGTTTCTATTTTTACTTTTCTTATTAATTTTTTTCAGCTGTAACGTAGAGGATACTAAGTAGACAAGCGCAAAAAGACGAAATGACGTAGGTGTTCCTTTGATGTGGGAGTACCCAATCTCTAATTGGCTGCGTGGGGCACTACCGTTGTGTCTGATTGGTTACTGCGTGCTGCGGGAAGGTTCCCTACTGGCCGGGCTGCTGGCTGGCGAGTAGATTACAAGGCGCTGATTGGGCGAAAGTAATTTTACTGGCGTGTGCGGCTGCAGTTCGCGGAATAAGCGGCTATTTCCAATTCTGCGTATGTAGAGACCGGAAAGAAAATCGCGAGTTCAATGACCTGCAGGCTAGACTCTACAGCCTCGTGTACAAATATACCGACATCAACTGCACATTGGTTGCTTGCTGTCGCAGTGGAAGGCGACGATTGGACCAGCACTCTCCAGGAAGTGTCAAATACGGCGTGGGCCAATGGATTAAGTTATATAACCGCATGTGTTTTGAGGTCTAGCTTGTCCTAAAATGAATCCGCGAATTCTTCAGATCTCTATGTATATGTAAGTAGACTATGGCGAAAACGTGGGTATCACGAGAAAAACAATGACGTGGCGTGGATCTGGACGAAGATATACACCAGACGCGTCACACCTGGGCGATTCCCGTCGGAGTCTCACCCAGAATCCTGCGTGTTTAAAACGTTGCGGACGTTACCGTTCGCCGGTATATGTTTTTTTTTTTCGTGGCGTACTCCCATTTTCCCACCCTTACCCACGGTAGCCGCTCCATTTTGGGGTATCATTCCATATCATACTTTAGGGTCGACGATGGCTGCAGCCTACGCCATAGTACGCACCCTCCATATACACATTGTTATTATTATTACTACTACAGTAAACCGGCATTACATTAAACATTTTGAGGTAACTCTTAACGACTCAAATGTTGGCTTTCATTTGGTAAAGGAATAGCAAGCATTACCTAAGCAAATAAAATTCAAAATTTTAAACGCAGATTGAAGTTCGCTGTTCTTTTGCCATATTGCACCAGAACAAAAGTTTTGAGTGGTTGAATGTTACCCCAGCACGTACAAAGCAACCCCGGTTGATGGCATTATTATTATTATTATTATTATAAACACTGGGGATTATGAGTGCGGTGACTTCATTGTAACATAGGCTGCTCGAATGATCGTTGATGTTGTCTTAAAACTTGGGATGGTGTGAAATTTTTTACAACTTAATTTCTGTTCATTAATGCTTAACTCCTTAACTCACCCACCCAAAAAAGTTATTGCACTGGGTTATAACCTGGGATCCCAGGCCCGGTAAGCAGCTTTTCATACAGTTAGGCCACTACGTTTTCTTATTGATAGAAATAATCAAGCAGTATAAGATAATTAATTGCAGAGAATTGTGAAAATTTAAGTTCATATTATAAGTTTACGTAACGAATTTTTGTCATATTTAGACTATTTATTTTAAAACGGGGATATATAGGTTTCTTTTAATTTGCGATGATAGAAATAGTTGTGATGGAATAAAATTTATTAGATTCCAACTGGTTAAATCTCATTTTCTGGATGATAAATCCAAAGTGGTATCCGCAGACGAAGTGACAACTAACAACTTGAACACGGAATTTCTTAACTAGTAGGAAATACGCATTGTCTTTAAATTACTGTCGTTAAGTAACGAAGAAAAAACTTGGAACCCGTTGTTGAATACAGTTTCAACAGATGTATTTTCCGTGAAACGTTGTTACGTAAATTCTAAGTGATATTAACTCTGTTTAAAAGGAGAACGTTATACACAACTCGACTTGCTGACGACGAAGGTAGGTAGGAAGGGCTTAACGTCTCGTCGATAGCGAGGTCATTAGAGACGTATAAAATTGCTCAGAGAAGCAGGAGTGGAAACGGAATCGAATCGACCATGGCCTGTAATACGGAATGGAATCGACCATGGCCTGTAGTATGGAATCGAATCGACCATGGCCTGTAGTACGGAATCATCCCAGTATTCACCCGAAGTGATTTCGGGAATCCGTGAAAAACCTAAAATCAGGATCGCCAGACCGGGGAATCGAACTCGGTTCCTCGCGAATGCAAGTCGAGTGCATTGCCGCTACGCCACTTCGCTCGGTGTAGACAATAAAACATTACTTAACAAAACTTAAATGACATACATGATTTTAGGCTGAGGGAAAGTATTACTGATTTCATGACAGTCTAAATGGGATAAGTTTAAAATCTCTCTTCTTACTTTGTGCTACCGAGAGTTTAACTTGAATGATATAGCTCTTTTTCTATTTTTTGTTTTGTTTAAGTGTTGTTTATTCAAAACAACCAGATGGTTGCCACTTAAATTTTATTTTGCGCTATCTTATTACATTCTCGTCTCTAAAGTTTTCATTCAAAAATTATTATCGTGNTGCCACTTAAATTTTATTTTGCGCTATCTTATTACATTCTCGTCTCTAAAGTTTTCATTCAAAAATTATTATCGTGTCTGGGAGGGCAGATCAGACTGCTGATGCAATAGCTTTGTCAGAAGTAACTCAGGCTTAGTGACTTTGTTGATTATAGCAAAGCTATAAAAACTTATATTAATTGTCAACACTCTCTGCCTTAGATGGCGATTTGGAAACGCGAAGCTCAAGCAAATGTGTCGATATTTACCCGGGATGAATATGTAAACCAACTCGAGATAGGGAGGGATGGGAGAGTGAGTTAGCGGAGAGATTTGGATGGCTCTTAACATCGAGGTCTTGAGAGCCGATGAGGATGCAGTGAGGTGAGTGTGGACCAGCGCCGGAATGCAAGGGCGGGGGAAACTGGAGATCTCCGAGAAAACCCGCCGACCATCGGCATCGCACGGCTTGATTCCCGCGTGCGAAAATTCGAGTGCGACACCAACTGGGAATCGAACGCGGTTCGCCTAGGTTGGAGGTGAGTAGACTAGCCACTGCACCACCGCGTCCCCTGAACATGTTTGAAGTGAAGTAGTTATGCGACCCGCGTGACTGAGGCATACGTATGCATTTAACGAAAAATGCTCTTGCAGAAAAATCTGTGTTTATAATGATGAAACCCCAGCCAAAAATTTACGTTACGTCACCGATAATGGGCGATCTCAATAACGCACGCCCTAGGAAATTATTTACAAATTTACATCTNAAATTTACGTTACGTCACCGATAATGGGCGATCTCAATAACGCACGCCCTAGGAAATTATTTACAAATTTACATCAGCGTGTATGCTAACAGAGAGTGAATGGTAAATTTTTCTCCATATACATTCATAGTAGCTTTCGTACATTCGATCACGTAAGAGGGAACTTCCCAACTTTGCATGGCAGCGGTTCTAAATATTCCCATATTTGAGGGACCGCGGTGGTGTAGTGGTCAGACCACTCTCCTTCCACCTAGGCGAACCAGGCTCGATTCCCGGCGGTGTCGCTTCCGAATATTAGCATTGGGAATCGTGCCGGAAAATGCCGCTGGTCGGCGGGGTTTTTTTTAGAGGTTTTCCTGTTCTCCCCCTCCCATCGCTTGCATTCCGTACTGCTCCAGACTCACCTCTTTACACCCTCATCGTCTATCAAGACCCCGATGTTAAGAACCTCCCAAATCTCTCCACCCTTCTCCTATATTTGCGGCCTGGTTGGTTATGCAGCTTTATTTCTATGCAAAGCATAGGTTAAAAACTTCAATCACGATTTAGGAAAATTTTTACAGTTGATTACTCTATGATCACGTGGCTCTGGGTTCTGGATGCGATCACGTAAGCTACTAAATTGTGTTCCTGTAAATTTAAGTAAGTCCCGCCGCTATTTCAACCTCCTGGTACAAGAAAAAAAAAGCCACTAATAAGGCCAATACAATATAAATAGAATTTCCGGCAGTTTATCGGAAGCAGTTAATTGTAGGATTATAAAATACATGCGAAATTTAATGTATGCCTAGCCATTTATTGTAAAACAATTTTGGAATGCTTTCGAAATCTTATAAGAAACGTAAACGTTATGCTTCGATTAAGGTGACAGGTCAGTCACAGAACCCTACCTAAATGCGGATTTTTTAAAATATCAGCCACTCAAAACCACCAAGATAATATTTATTTTATAGGACACTCGCTATCAGTGCTACAATATATATAGCCTTAATATTTTGACATAAATTACATGTCAAGTAATTTTCATGTAAATTATTTAAATTAATTCTCATCATGTATACAGATGTCTGAAATTATCGGAAAACTATTCGAGCCTAAGAGTGTAAAATGTTATATATCAGTTCATTCTTATATAAATTATAATATCCAATATTTTTCACTACCATAAATCAAAAAATAATTAGAGTATCTGTAATTGTGTTTGAACAATAATTTTCAACTTATGTTGAGGTATACGTTTCGGTGCCCACGCTGTTGCAGATTTTCTCAATATCCCTATTTACAGGTATTCCGTGGTCGCTAGCTAAGGGTATGGGACATTCTGTAAATTTAAAGGGGTGAAAATATGTATAAGAATAACACATAAAATATAGAGCCCAAAAATGTATTAACTTATTAAATGTTACTCAACATCTGATTTTTTACACTTCCGCCAATACCAGCGTCTCGATAAAAAAAACTCCCAACTAGGAATACTTTCCGTTAGTTGCTTATAAATTCAGTAATTCTGATCGTTCATATTTAATGTAAACGAAGATATGACTGTTCATTTAACATATATCCACTGGCTACAGACCATAAACAGAAGCACACAGTACAACAGCATTTCTTTGCGTAGTTCTGGAGAATTTTCATAGAAATGTAAACTGCGGAGCACAAGTCATCAGACAGCGGAAGCTAATAAAAAATTACCATATTTATGAATCCCATCGTAGCTGTATGCGTTGATGTTTTACCGCAGAAGGAATATGGGGCACAGAGCTCAAGGCAGAAGCGTAGCTAGTAATTAATTTCGACGATCAAACTCACGTAGCTAGAAGTAATGTTTAGTATATACACTGTCCACACAAATATGAGCTGTGCACAATGTGTTTTTTTTATAAGAGCACAGGTATATTAAAACAAGTCTACATCACAATTTGAATACAAGATTTTGACAGTTTTGCTGGCAATTCATGAGTGTATGTTGCGGGCGCACAGAGGAATAAAATTTGTATAATTTTCTTTAGCCTGTGATCCTTACGTCAGTTTCAGTCGTCGGTGAGTTGATGCTATAGTGGCAGACATGTTGAACTTCAGCGTAATGCTGATCACTTGTAATTCAATTGATTAGTTATCACTACAACCAGCGATTTTTTGCAAAAAAAAATATGAGTTCACGGTAGACTTCAATACTATAAGCACCTAACAGCAGTTTGTCCAATGCCATTAGTTGCCGTCTGCTTGAGAAGACATTTTCATATTGGACCGGGCCACTCAGAATTCGGCAACATCGGCACGGCTCCCACGTGATTTGCGTGCAGAGAGTTAACACGTGTCAAAAAGTACGTAAACGACCCTACAGTGTTTTGAAATATAACTTGACTTGAAATCTTTTCGCGAAATTTCACTACCGCTTGTTATCACTCACTGGTGAATCGTTAAAATGTACAGTACATCAATGTAAATCGCAGTTAAAACAGTAATTATCAGTCACTGAAACTTCAGGTANGAATCGTTAAAATGTACAGTACATCAATGTAAATCGCAGTTAAAACAGTAATTATCAGTCACTGAAACTTCAGGTACCGTTAGTCTTCTCTAATAAATAAAAGCATAAAAAGTAGCTTAAAGATTAACACTTGTCAAGGTGACTACCTGTAGGCTAGACGCCTCTTACGATTACTTCCCCTAGTCTCAACGTATTTAGGTTGAACTCCTACTATTAGGGTACAAGATGTTAGCTAAACGCCACAACCCAGAATGATCATAGCGATACCAATGAATCCATTGGAGTAGCTCTCCCGTGTTCGCAGCCAAGTTTCGTTGATTTGGAATCATTTCATTTGTTTAAACTTTATCAAGATGCTAGATACTAAAAATTACTGTATTCGTGCCTTGAAGAAGTAGTTTATTATCCGCGTTTTAAAATAATCAAATCGTCCCGAAATATATATGAATGCCATTTCCTGACGTAATTTTTGTTTCCTACCNTCCGCGTTTTAAAATAATCAAATCGTCCCGAAATATATATGAATGCCATTTCCTGACGTAATTTTTGTTTCCTACAAATTCCGTGCCATCTTCCGAATTCCCATTCGTGCAGTGATTAATCTACCCTCGAACTCCTTCCTCCACAGCTAGTATGTGTGCCAAAATGCAAAAAATTCTTTCGGAATTGCGGAACACAGTAAAGCCCAAATAAANTCCTCCACAGCTAGTATGTGTGCCAAAATGCAAAAAATTCTTTCGGAATTGCGGAACACAGTAAAGCCCAAATAAAACACACGAATAAATCTTCCCTCTGCGTAAACATCTTCCACGAAAAGGCAGTCCTGGAAAACCGGAAGTTTCTTAAGTAACGTTTCCTGTTTTCCAGGAATTCCTTTCCGTGTTCTCCCCGTATCTTCCTGTGTATCTGGAAAAAAATGTCCCTAACTCTCGACCGATTATTCGAAAAAGCGCAGAACCATGCGCCAAAAAAAAAAAAAATAGTTGCGTACTCAAATATCATAAATACACACACCAATACTTTGCCGCGCTTGTATTACGTACGGAATAAAACAAAAATAAATAAAATACACAGGAAACAAGAAGAGACGCCGGAGAGAGAAATAAACAGGGCGAGAGGGAAAAATCCCGGAGCGGTATATAAACAAAAATGAATCCACTTGGCTGTGCTCTTTGCAGTAGAAGTTAAATAAATCCTCCGATTCATGAGCTTCGCTGCATTCACAAAGTCCTTCGCGACTCGCAGATACTTTATTCGACCGCCCCCCTCANTCTAAGGGGGTTGGGGGGTGAGACCAGCGACAAGAAGACACGCCGAGAGAGTGGCGCTATTCGATAACGCTCCTCGATCGAGGGGACCGCCGCAGAAGGCTCCGTCGATAGGTGCACGACGCTCAAGACGTCTGGCAGAGGACTTGAGTATCTACCCGCCCGTCCCGGTATTCGCCATATCGCCTTTTTTTAAATTTATTTCTTCCTGATTCAGATTTAGGTGGATTTATAGTAAAATGCGACAATAGAAGCTTAGCTAATTACGTCCCCCATCACTACAGACATACCGTAAGATTCGACAACTTTGGGCCAGCGACCCAACAATGGGACACAGCTGCTTTCAGAACGAGAGAGCTATCTANCCTGACATACCGTAAGATTCGACAACTTTGGGCCAGTGACCCAACAATGGGACACAGCTGCTTTCAGAACGAGAGAGCTATCTAGCGTTTAAATAACATATTGATTTTCAATTGACATTTTTACTAATTTTACAAAAAACATGAAAAACACATATTAAACATTGAGGGAAAATGTAAAAAAAAAAAACAAAAAATGTATACAGTTTTGACTCGTGACTAATTGTAGCGTGACAACATTGGGCCAGGGCAAGTTTGACACGTATTTTAATGGGACAAGAAGACATGGCCCGTAATTGACTTACTTGTGTATACAACAATGGGCCAGTGTTTTTGTTAAGGGGGAGGGAAGGGAACGATGGACCTAAACATTTGGCCACAGGATTACATTTTTGAGATGTGCACTTATGCTGGATAAAATTCCCAACCTGTTATCTTAATAAAAAAAGATTGATTATGCTTGCAGATATCAAAAAGTGGCACAAAGTTGTCGAGTTTTACAGTAATATATGAACTACCAATGCATATCCACGCAACAGTTAACATAATACAAAATTGTATGTATTAATTCATTTTTAACTTTTTAATTACAACCAGCGAACACAACAATCGGGTACAAAAATTTGCACAAAAACATGAAATGCAATGCTTCTATAAAGAAACATTTTCAGTAATGACCCTGACTCTTCTGTCATGACACTAAAACGAATAATTACTGTATAAGCGATGATAAAGTCTTTTAAGGGTATTACAAACTGAAAACTTAAGCTGTAAATGTTAGGATTCGACAGTTAGCAGTAACCTCACAGAAATGTAGTATACACCAACAGCGACGTATTTCTATTTGTCTGCTGCTAAACACGATTGCGAAAACAGAAACGCAACTAAATAAACAAGAAAAAAGAATATTAAGCAGGGCTTTTAAGTGCTCGACTTACCGGGAACTTTCAAAAATACCAAAATACAACTTTTGCTCAAACAGGTTCTACCTTTTCCATGAAGTTTACAAATTCATACATGCGATAATGCATGCCGGCATTTTCTCAGAATTCTTGAAATCTGGGAACTAACTGTCAAGATTCTTTTTGCAGCACTACAACTTAATTAGAGCAAATTTTTCAACACGTTNTTGAAATCTGGGAACTAACTGTCAAGATTCTTTTTGCAGCACTACAACTTAATTAGAGCAAATTTTTCAACACGTTTCTGTGGAACGTGTGAAACTAAAGATACATTATAACACGCAAGAACTGCAGTCTTCAATTCTATTATAAACATGGAGATTTATGCTACATAAAACAATGTGTACCAAAGTGTCAATATTTTACGTGTAGTATTTCAAGAAAATTTTGGGCAACTGGTTAAAAAAAGAATTGTTTGTAAAACGTGCGATTTTTTTTACCCTGTACGACACACGAAAAATAATAAAAAATGATGCGCTATGCGTAAATGTTTTTCCTATTCCTATCACTTATACATGTACAGAATTGATTCTGCCTGTGCTGTGTTGACATAGGTACCTATTAATCGACTCCCTAAGCTGAACCATAGACCTGGAGATCATAGGTTNCTGCCTGTGCTGTGTTGACATAGGTACCTATTAATCGACTCCCTAAGCTGAACCATAGACCTGGAGATCATAGGTTCGATGCTTGGTAATCTTGTGTATGGTCATCAAAAATTTGTAATGCTATAATAATTTACAATACTCCATGCTTTATTAATTCAAAGTTTTTTTGACTGAAAGTAATTTAAAAGAAAGCACGATGAACTGTAATCTTACGTAGTGTTCCCCTACTCCCCCCCCCC
>NQII01006701.1:18246-36040 GCA_002778355.1 Clitarchus hookeri
TATGTTAGTCCGCGGTAGGAACGGGATTATTGCGTCTCAGGGCTAACCCCTTACGCTTACAAGGGAAGGAAAAACATGCAAGGAGACGTGCATCGCGGCAAAGAGGGATTGGGTTTCCCATGACGGAGTTTGGCCATGAAAAACCTCCCTAATGTTCTTATAGTTAAACTACATCCAGAAGAGAAAGGGAAAAACCGGCACAGACATCGTAAAAACCCTTTCGACAGGAAAGAATTAAAAATTGTTACATGCATTATAAGAAAATGCTACAGGAGAACGATAGATGAGTACCATGCTCTTTATTATTGGGAGAGGAGAAACTAGTAGAGTTTTGTCAAGGGGGGGGGGCGGTTTCACATGGTGCTGGCTATATAGCGCCCCCCTCATAGATTGCAGTACAGTTAGAATGGGGCTCACCGTTGCCGGATTACTCTAGCTTTGCGACGTAACTGGCAGGCTGAGTAACAAATGGGTGGCGATGGAAACGGCCCTGATTAAGAGAGAATTTTATCTGTTCACGTCCCTGACAACTCGTACGAGAACCCGATCCTGCGACGCAAAGCTAAGCGGCTCCTTTGAAACTGAAACCTGTGAGAAACCCCTGTCATTTTAATTGGAAGGCGCGCACGCAACGTAGATTGTTTTTTTTTTTTTTCGAGGCTGCGCAAAGATAACTTATCACGCAATAGCGCAGGCAGGAACAAGGACAGCGTCAACGACAGAAATCGTGTATTGGAAAGAGAGAGTGAATCGCCGTTACACCGCAATCTTAAAAGTGAGACGCTCTATAGTGACGCCATTTTGTTGGCGTGTTCGGCTGGAGTTCGAGCAATAAGCGGCTTTTTCATCTCCCGTGTAAAATTTCGTCTTTTAAATCAGTGTTTGCGCATGTACGCATATCTAGACAAATACATTACTGGGAATACCATTTGTTTCAGGGGGAAAAAAAAAAAGAGTTAGTTATCTACAGCCGTCATTTTTCACTTTTATCCTACTAAGATATTTTCAAAGAGGAAAAAAAAATATTGAAAACTGACACAAATTGCTTTTAGGGCTTTCTTGACCAGTTTCCTCCAGGGAAAATTGTAAAGAATGTTTAGTAAAATTTTAGCCCATTTGCTTATACCATGCGTAATAATATCTTATTGCTACAGATCTAATTCGCGAGCAATTCAGCTTCCCGCGAACACATATAAAAGATTATCAGTGGTCCGTCGCAATGCTTTTTATAACCTGACGTGACCTTGAGGAGTTAAAAAAGTATGCACTTTGGGTTACTGTGCTGCTGCGGTTGAAGGTGTTGCTATTGTTAATGCACCCTTACGACGTTAGGGATGCTAATGGACAGTGTTTGCCGGTTCGTCGTGCTCAGTCCCCTATTTAACCATCAAGCAATTTTCCTCGGACGCGATATGTTTGTCGAATGACGCATATTTATCGTATGCTCCTTGCTTCTCAGGTAGAACGAAAAATTGAAGAGACGCGTGAACAAGATTTTGAAAGCGAGGCAGCGTTAAAGAATATCCCCTGTACGGCATGTGGACCCTTAAGCTAATACATGTTGTTAAACAGTAAGTTACATCAAATATTTATTTTCACCTTTCTTTCACCACTTCTTGATCGATATGTATGAGGAAGTGTCGAAAGACGAAGAACTACTCTGAAGGCACGCGCCGATGGTAGGTGCGCGGGTAAAAACGGTATCCTAAAATTTCGAACCGATATTCGGTTGCGTCCATCAAGTTTTCTCGCAGACGTAAAATCTGGAGTCAACTTGACCGAGATATCAAATATAGTTTTCTTAGCTTTTAGTGACAGAGACCTGGTGTTACGAGTGCGGTTATTATTTTAAATTTCATTTCACCAACAATACCGCGAGATCGTCGCAAAAAATCTTATCGTAGGTTAGTTTTCGATGTCATTTTTTTTTGCGTACGTACAGCCTTTGTTAATCCATAAAATTGCGTCTGCCTGATAAACCGGTTTTCTGTAAACAAGGTTGTGATCTAGTCATCCAAGTTATAGGGTCAAGATAAGCACGGAAACATAGTATTAATTAAAACGTTGTTACTCAAAGTGAGACACATTTACGGATTTGTATGGATAGATTACCTATCTCAGAAATTCTATTCAGAACATTTCATTTTTCGTTTTGTAAGTCATGTCTAATTATTAAGTTACCTTCCAAAATTATAATTTTTTATGATAAAGGAGCTAGATAAATTTTCACATAATATACAGATTTGTTTATCTTCACTGTTCTCTGTCATTAACGACCAATTTCGTGTTTAATTCTCGTGTTTAATCACAATCTGAAACACCTGAACTCTTTGATCTGCGTGCTAATGAGTAGGGATACCTGATTTTTTCGCGAAAAGATGACATTGTTAGACCTAGCTGTATTAAAAATCACTTTAGCTTAGATAAACTTTTCGTGTTTGTTTGGTTTTAATTTTTATCCATTTTATGTGTCTTCCCAGTAAACATTTACGTCCAGTTCCGGAGTTAAATAATTCTGGTTGGCCCAAACGAACAAGAGAAAAGACACGGGGCCAAAACCAAGATACCTTCTTGTGTGCACGTGAACGCCTACGCTGCTTGAAATTTCTTTTTTAAGAAAATTCATTCCTCCGCCATATGTAAAGTTAACGTTACCGTGGACCTGCTCACTTTATTAATGCATCTGTCAACTGAAATAAAATTTTTTTTACAAAAATTAATATTTTTAAATTTGCTTAGTCTTACACTCAAGTGCATTAAAAAAAAACAGAAAGCAAACGAAATCATTTCAGTATTCACAAACGTTTACCTAATATACTTTTAATTAAACGTTGAGACATGGAACTACTTTCCCTCCGTCGTAATCAAATTTACTGGCTGCATACCACTCAGTATGCCCATTAAATTATTCACAGGTAAGGGCAGTGGCTTCTTTCATGGGTTGATTTCGAAAGTGCTCAAATCAAACGCGAGCGGCGTATAAGGGCAGGTGATTTTTCGCTGAGCAGGCTAGATTTCAATATCCTACATGCACACATACAAACTTTTTCTTGGGTTACCGATCTCTGAGGTCACCTGTTCATCGAGAAAAGAACACACGATTAGTTGTATTGCACTCAAAAAAAATATTAGCTCAGATCCAATTTCGTGATTGGATTATTTCAACAGTCACACATCTCAGGTATCAGCCCACGAATCACGGACGTTGAATATCAGAATCCAATTCTTATTGGCTCAGTCTAATAAGAAAATGTGTCCGAAGGACACACGGAAAGTATAGATGTATAAAGTCTGCGCTAATTTCTTTTTACGCGAAAGAAAAATTGGTAGTACCTGTACTGATCACGTATTTTTGTGAGGCGGTAGCTCCTTCCTAAATTGGGCGAATCAGAATTAAGTTACTTCGATACCTAACGTTTGTAGTTCGCAGGCAATCAACCGAGACAACCGAGACGTGTAACAAAACCATCAAGTGGATCAGAGCTGAAGCGTTTTAAACATAAATAATCATATGTTTTCTTGCAAAAATCAGCTGAGTAAAGATACGAACACGTGTTTTCAAGCAGCTTCTCTATAAGTACCAAACGCCACTCTCTGAGGAAAACCTATCATTGTTTCGTCCACAGTCGCCAGACGTTTAAAAACAGATATCTTAGTGACTATATTTACAAGTCGCCACTGGCTATATTTATTATAGGCACAGGAAATAACTTTGGCGCCATATTTCTCACGGTACAGTAGCGATACAGAAACTACATCCAATTAAAATGTCCTTGCGAATAGCGACCTACATGACATACGGAGCATGATAGCGAGACAAGGCAATCGTGAGTTGCTTTCGTTTTGTTTCACTTCGCTCTACAAGGCGCAACTACAAAATGTATCCCTGATCGAACAAGGCGGTGGCGGTGGCAATACACCGTTCTAACACTTGGGAGTATCCGGGTTCGATTCCCGGACCGGCCATCTCAATTTAGGTAGCGGACAAAACGTTAATCCATAACAGAGAATATCAATATCACTGCATTCCCAATGTTTCCAGAGAACTTTAAAACAAATATTCTCCTAGTTGAGGTTTTTGTGTCGACACTGCCTGTTGCTTTCGACACAATTTTGGCTCCGTTAGCAGTCTGAGCGACTCTTTGTTTTATAAGGCTGATTTCCTTCTCTTCGTCCCTGCTCTTCTTCTTCCCACATCAATGAGTGCAGGTCCTAAGTTGTCTCTCCAAGCTGGAAGTGGAAACAGAAAGATTCCACGAATTATATAGTAGAAGCACTTTCAGTGCCAGTGTTCAGGCGTGAAGTAATTATTATTTTCACTTTCTCGTTTGAAAATTCTCGTAAGCGATAATTAATAGAGCAGACGAAATGAACGAGCGTAGGGCATCTGTTACTTGCCTTGATATACAGCCACACGAATTTAACGTTGGTGTTTATATTTATGTCTATATGTGTTTGACTGTGTATCCCTTAAAAACTATCAAACATGATCATAGATAATAACCTATATATGTCAACGCCTACCCATAACTTGCAGTACGGCCTCATCTGTTATATTATGGTATTGCATCGAAAAAATTACTCCCAGATTTATAACAGTTTCAGCAAATCTTAACAAGCGTGTCTCGAGAAATATGAAACATACAACCAAAAACATGAATATTGCTCAAACTGATTTTATTTTCTAAAGAGCGATTAAAAAGGAATATTTACTCTGCAAACGTCAACAGTTTTATATATTCATGTACTGCTAAATCTTTCAATATTTAAATACGTTTTTTAAGTGGCTGCATTAAACGTTGAATAGTACTAGATGTATGCATGTCTTACATTGACATACAGGCCACAAGTCACTTTCGAATTTTAACCTTACTTATGAGTTGTATTCAGCAAAGGTAACGTTTCTTAAATGAATTAATTATTCACAACAATATTGGACCTAAGTTTTCTTCCCAGAAAGCGATACGAATTATTTATTGCTAATCATTCGACTCCAGCCATATCACGTTATTTCTGGTAGATATGCTTCGCAAATGTCAAAAAACCTGTAGCTCCTTATGTTTATAAAATCTGTTTTTTTAAATATATTAAAACCATTGTAACAAGCTCCGAACGACGCATTTTTGATGATTTTTAGCATGCGTGTCATGACAATTGCGCCCATTTAAGGATGTCGCGCCTATTTACAACAAATTTGTATTTTACCTATGTATAAATATAAAAACTGCTCTAAACAAGTGAATGGACTGTTATGAAATCACGTTCAGGAGTTTTCTTTTAAGCATATTAAGACATTCCAGACTTTTTTTAATGTGTGAAACATCAGTTGTACCTACAAATTCCGTCAGGTCAAAGAACCATAACCAAAATAATTCGAAACATACTTACTTTCCAAAAAAAATTTGATAACCCGGGAACAGTGACAAATATTGTGGGTTTTGATATCATCATTTTTTTTTCTAAATTTTTAAACGGTATGTGCTTGAGTGATGTAAAAAAAATAGATGTTATAGGTAGAGACCAGAAAAATTCGTGAGTTCAATGACCTGCAGGCTAGACTTTCCAGACGTATGTACAAATATGCCGATATCAACTGCACATTGGTTGTCTGCTGCCACAGTAGAAGGTGACGATTGGGCCAACCTTCTTCAGGTGGTGTCAAACACCGTGTAGACCAATGGCTGAAGTTTTATTAACCCACGTGTTTCGAATTCTAGCTTGTCCCGAAATGAATCCGCGAATTTTTCAGGTCTCTAGTTATAGGTTGTGACTCTTGACAAATTCATTCAGATTTTCACATTTTCGTTATACGTTGGAGGCATATTCAACATAACTTTTCAATAAATCTCTCATTTTGGAAAGTGCACTTAAAACATTTAAAATTACGTATGTTTAAAAATAAACACTTCCTCTAGAGGGAAGGGGGCGGTGGCTGAGCGGTTAGCCTGCTCGCCACCCACCAAAGCGAACCGGGCTCAATCTCCGGCCGGGTCACCGGACTTTCGCATGTGGGAATCGTGCCGGACGATGCCGTTGGTCGGCGGGTCTTCTCGGGGATCTCCCCCCCCCCNTCAAGACCTCGCTGTTTAGAGCCGCCGAACTCTCTTCACTTTACTTCACTTCCACTGGAAGCCAGATGAAACACTACTTCTTAGAAACTTATTTTGCTTTCGCAAAGTACTTTTAGTAGCATCTTTGTATTCTTCTGGAATACGCAGAGGCATAATAAGTGTCGAATATGCAACTATATATCAAAGAATTATATTATAAATAATAAACTTTGACGTAAATGAGTTATCTGACAGCTATTCCTTAGGTTTTATTCAATCCAATAGAGCGAACAACTTTCCTTTTAGATAATCATGTAGCTACCAAAAGAAACACCAAAATATTACTACATGCTTGGAAATTTTCTTTTTATCCAGAAAGTTTTAGCAAGTTAAATCAATTTTCACCAAATACGATCGTGTGGAAAGGAATCAAATAATCTTAATTATCTCACAAAAATTGATCGGTATATTATTATTACTTTTTTATCTTACGACTGTTAGTCTGTTTAGGTCTATGCATATTTTTCCGCTGCCCGTATTCAGCATACTGGATTAAGTGACTATATCTTGCCCAAAGTTGTAATTTCTAAAAATATTTGTATTATTTTAAATCATAGTTTGTACGCTGCTGTTTTCAATGAATTAATGCCGTTAGTTTTTCTCGCTTACAAACGTCAACATCAGCAAGTATTTTTATGATATGAAAAATTTTAGTGGAAGAAATATATTTCTTTATGCACTTACTCAGTAAAAGAAAAATGCCTATGAAATATTTTCGCAGGAAGGGTAAACACCACAGAATTACTAGTTGCATTACTAATTTAAAATACATATATTTTACATCAGGTTAAGATGGTGACATGAAGACGGACCCAGATAGTAAGCTTAACAAAGAAGAGGGCAGAAAGGGACAGAAATATTGGATAACTGAACCCAGGACGCTTGCAAAGATAATGAACGCTGGTTGCGCAGTCTATAACACACAATAGCCAGCACAATACCTTTGTACCATCCGCATGTAAACGTCTACAGTAAATCCCAAATCGCACGAGGCCCATTACGGNAGCCAGCACAATACCTTTGTACCATCCGCATGTAAACGTCTACAGTAAATCCCAAATCGCACGAGGCCCATTACGGTGCCTAAAGTAACGTAGACGACTCCCGATCATACACGCGGACGTTAACCACCCACTTTTTTTTAAAACCAGAATCGTTTAGGCTATTTGTCAAGGCCTGCAACGGCTTCGCTAACGGGTCAACCATCGCCTCTATACACCGGAGAGGGGTGGGGGTGGGTGGGTGGTGGGAAGAACGACATNTTAACCATCACCGTTGCGGGGGTGGCATTTTTTTTCTCGCCCGCGGGAAGTGGAGGCAAGTGGAGTAAAAAAAAATATATATATAAAGCGAGAAGGGGGTTGGAAGGGATTGGTGGAGAACTGGTTGTTGGTCGTTCGCCATGCAGCCAGCGAAGTGTTGTGCCAAACATGTTGTTGCCAATGTAGGGAATAAAAAAAAAGGGGAAAAGGGAAAAAGAAAATTCTCGGGCGATTGCAGCGGAAATGTGGCCCAAGAACTCGGCGATGCATTCAGAGCGAGGGACAGGGGATTGGGGATAGACGCCATGCTTCCAGACGCCCAGCGTCTGGTCCCCCACGCGTCGCCCGCTAGACTCCCGCTAACCCTCCCCACCCATCACTTGAATTCAATACTTGTTGCCTGGCCAAGTCGTCCCGATTGCATTCCGCCATGGAAAGTAGAGTGACGTCACTTAGAAGCGTTTCTTTTTGTGGACGAGTTGGGAGCAGATTATCCAACCCGACGCTCTTCAAATAAATTTATGAAAAAAAAAAAAAATTGTGTAGGAAAGCCTCGTTCGAAAATTTTACGAAAATTTCAGTGTGTCTTTTTTATTAAATGTTGAAATTCCAAACTGTATGATGGNAGCCTCGTTCGAAAATTTTACGAAAATTTCAGTGTGTCTTTTTTATTAAATGTTGAAATTCCAAACTGTATGATGGCTCTGGATAAAGGTTTACATCCATATTCAATGATGGTAATTTTGGTTTCCTTATCTCGTCGGTAGGGACTGAAGAATTTCTTGACGTTCAATGATAATAAAACTAGACGTCAAGTGTGTGCATTGCATATTTTAATGTAGTNGGACTGAAGAATTTCTTGACGTTCAATGATAATAAAACTAGACGTCAAGTGTGTGCATTGCATATTTTAATGTAGTGTGTAATTTGTTCACTGGTTATTTCAGGTATAAGGGAAGCCAACGTTACTAGATTTGCCTAGAATAATTTATAGTGTAATTGAAAAAAATTCACATGGTCGCGAATGTGTTTAAGTTTAACTTGTCACTAAATGAATTTGAAAAAAAAAATGCCCAGTCCCTATAAATTTGACGTTTTGAAATATAGAGCGGTAAATTTCGCTGAGTTCATTTGGCGGCAGGCATAAAGCTATACTTTTTTTTGCCGTACCTTCAATATCAAATTCATAATAAGTTAGAAAAAATGACTCGTAGGACGCGGTTGTGTCAGAGTGTGTTTGCAGTTACTTTGATCATTTTCATAATTATCTTAACAATTTAATTTATTTTTAATTATTCCCTTTATGCAATAGGGAAAACAATAATAATACTGTAGTTAGGCCATACTGCATGCTCTCCCTTTTAAAGATTAAATATGAAATAAAACACACAGGCCTAACTCTAGAAATCACAAATCCTTAACGCCCTTAAAACTTCACAGTTTGTCATCAACTCGACTCGCAGCAGTGCACTGCAGGATTGGCGACGAATGTTCTAGATTGTAAACTGTGATAGCAGAAAAGTGCACGAGAAAAAGCTCCTGCGAACATGGGTCCGATTGGGAAAGTTTACGGAGATCAGAGTATGAAGTTTCCCTGGCGTAAGTTTCAGTTTTGGACCTAACGATGCACCGTGCCGCAGCTAAGGTATCGCGGACCTTCAAAGATGGTCCTAAATATAAAGAAAAAAAACTGCCCCAAGTTAGGGGTAGATAGCTTCGCAGCAATATATATAGTACACGGAGAAAGCGGCACTATAATAAAATTTCTCCGTATCAGACTAGTGATGACTTCTCCACTAAAGTCACTGACAGTCACTTATTTAACGGTGATTTACGNAAATTTCTCCGTATCAGACTAGTGATGACTTCTCCACTAAAGTCACTGACAGTCACTTATTTAACGGTGATTTACGATGTTTTCCAACGAACTCTACTACCCTGTCGCTATGGTTCCCAGTTAAATCTACTTATATACAACTAAATTTCAGCTTATGAAGTTACTTTCAGTGAGAAGCAGTTCNCTATGGTTCCCAGTTAAATCTACTTATATACAACTAAATTTCAGCTTATGAAGTTACTTTCAGTGAGAAGCAGTTCACTGATTGAAACAACTCATACAGCTTTACAGAGTTCTTTTCGGCGCCTATGGAATACGAGCGATTTAATTTAATTCGATATTACTGCACTGAAAACCAAATCAGAGAATTGACAACAGTACAGTTCTGTAGACGGGTTTCAGGGCAGCAGCAATCCAACTTCTGTACCAGCGACAAAATGTTCTGTTAGTTTATTACATTTATGTTTGTTGGACGAACAATGCAAATCTTGCTGAAGTTGTTCTCTTGAAGGAACTACCTGTACTGCAGGAGGAGCAGAATGCTCTACTGTAGGAACTGTATTCATAGGTGTAGATACCAGTTCTGTAGCAGTTACGACCTACGTTCACAATACTTAGATAGTACCTAAACTTATCTGATTCCTATCCCTTTTTATTGATAGTCTAAATGGGTTTCGAGTACTGAAATTTGGTTCCTACTAGCATATTTCTTTGCCAGTGTTGGGCTTTAGCACGCCCCCGCGGATAGGCTTGTAGGCTTATTGATCGGCGAACTATAATCTAAACCGACACTAATAAACTTTCTAAATAACGGAACGCAAGTAGGTGGATCACCCGGGAACAGTCCCTGCAGCCTCGTGCCCATGGTCTGAAGAATCACTTTAGTGACCACGGTCGGGATCGAAATGGGGAACAACAGTTTGAGGACAGTTTATTTTCTGGTCCGGCTCAACGTTTACAAGTAAGCTGTCTGGCCAGAGGGGCATCGTCATCAACNTTGAGGACAGTTTATTTTCTGGTCCGGCTCAACGTTTACAAGTAAGCTGTCTGGCCAGAGGGGCATCGTCATCAAAGTGACATTTTTAATTACGCCCCATTTTACTAGGTTGTAGTTCAGCTATGCCGCCTTCTGTTAGAAACATGTAATCCAACTCGTTCGAGTTAGGCATTTGACTCCATCTTGGAGCTGATCCTATTATACTACTCGGCAAATAGGATGAATAAGATGCTTGCGAAACGTAACATATTACTGCCATATTACTGTTATTGCAGAAAAATTGGAGAGTGAGTTGAAACTCATATACCATAATCATATATCAATCTGGCCCACCAGAGTTTAGCAACAGCTTTACGTTCGGTTTTGCACAGTAAAGATAATGCTTATTCAACCACTGAATTGATACCAGAGGGTAGGTAACTTATCTACCTACTGAACTGTCGCACGTTATAAACAAAATAGGTATCATGGACATATGATAATTTACTGTTTGAATCGGCGACAGGCTTAGCACCAAAAAAGGTTACGGTAATACTGTTTCTATGTTTAGATCAGGCACATCTAATTTGACACGCCCTGGATGACTCTGAACAAATAACTGACCAGAGACAAAAATCAAATATATTATTGCAATCCAGTCAAGAGAAACATGGCTTCTCTTTGTAGCCACAAAAAATTAGCGTATGTATTTCGCGTTATAATTCAGTGCCAACACAAGCGGCATACAAGAACGTTTATGTTAGTTTCACGTTTATTCACTCACCCGATACGCCCTGTAGGTCTCAGAGCCAGCAGTAAACATTCAGCATTCTGGTAGTTTCCTTGTGAAGTGGAGTAGAAAGATATGGGTCAAGTGAGGCGAGTATGGAGCAGCGTCGGAATGCAAGGGCGGGGGAAACAGGAAATCCCCGAGAAAACCCGCCAACCAGAGGCATCGTCCGGCACGATTACCACATAGGAAAATCCCGGAGCGACCCCGCCGGGAACCGAGCCCGGTTCACCCTGGTTGGAGGNAGAGGCATCGTCCGGCACGATTACCACATAGGAAAATCCCGGAGCGACCCCGCCGGGAATCGAGCCCGGTTCACCCTGGTTGGAGGCGAGTAGTCTAACCACTATGCTACCGCGGCCCCTTCTGCACGTGGCAGCAGCCGATGAACATGTGACTTCTGATCGTGTGTGTATAGAACTGTGGAGTTCAGTTTGGCCTCGTCTTATTACGCGAAATTGTAGGGTCTCTTAAACATACGACTTCATCTCGGATAAACGTAGTGTTCTAAAGCTGAGGTAGTGATACGTTTCAGGAAGTAATATCGCACTGAAATTTCTATTAACTAACTGCTACACGCTGGCGAGTAGGCCTAAGTGAAATATAACGGAGAACATTACTCGGGGTAGAGAAAATTCAGTTTCCACTGTTTTAAGTACGAATTGTACACATAAACGTAGCTAAACACTACTTGTTTTAAGTCTNGAGAAAATTCAGTTTCCACTGTTTTAAGTACGAATTGTACACATAAACGTAGCTAAACACTACTTGTTTTAAGTCTAAGATACTTGGTGGTTTGGAGATCTAAAGCGTTAAGTCCTTACAATCAGGAGGTCATGTCGGTGATGACTTGAGACCCATTGATGCCGTGAGTTAGAAACTGGACACCAAGCCGGTAAACTTATTTCATCGGAACCCCTCTGTAAATGAGAATGTTCAGCTCCTTTATCCTATCATCTGTGAGACAGCCGACCACGTTTGTGGTAAATTCAGTTATTTAATAAACGCTGTTAATTATACCAGTCTTGTGAAATTCGTAGACAGCCGTCATTTGCCTCGATATACTCAGCATTCCTTTCTGTGTTTATTTTCTGTTTTTGTTTATCTTAATTTTCCACATGTTCAGTGTACAAACACATGCCTCCGCAAAACAAAAACACAAAGTTAAAAGTTCAAATACTACTGCTTACAACTCAGATAATAGTAGGAAGATTGATAAATATTATGATTAAAAATATAACCGCACTATAAAAAGTTACACACGCAGAAATAAATACGTGATTCACCATCAAATTCAGATAATGTGTGTAGATTTTACGATAGACAAATATAGGCATGAAATTATTTTTTTTTATGGAAACTTGAAACAAGTGAACTTGCATACATCTGGTGGGCGCAATAAAACCTCAAAGTTCAATATAATGTTAATTTATAAATTTTCCTTAGTAATCTAAGCGTTGGAAAAATTTATATTAGGCATGAGCCACGTAAGTTGACAATTTGTTTTATCCATACTGTCATATTCTTTCAATAGTTAACGTGAGGGTATTCAGATGCGTGTATAGTTTCGCAGTAATCGCACTTATGGCCTTAAGGTATTTCATACGTATATAGTGTATGTGTACATGAGACTCGATGATTGCAAAATTAGCCTCGGGTTCAGTTCACCGCGAAACTGTTTTAGCTGTTATTAATACACAGGAGTACGCGTGTGTCACAAGATTTGGAATGCGCTAAAGGTCAGACGATATCTACGGCTGTAATGAATTCCATAAACGTACCACAAACGCCGGCGTTAAGTTGACAAAACAGAAAGGCGAGAAACCCCATAGCTGAGTGGAAACATCTCAATAAGATTGACGTGTTGGTTTCAGACCATGAGTTAGTTAGTCAAGTTCGTGTGCTGTTGGTGAAATTAAGATGACAAAACAAACATAGTATATTTGGTATTCTAAGTTATTGGCCAGCCCATGACAAAGCCAAAATTTGTAGTCTTAAATTTGAATGTAATTTATATGATTGTCATTTATACTAAATCAGTTTAATAGCGAATGATGAAATATGACACTTTAAAATCTGAATCACCGAAAAATATATAACTAGAGACCCGGAAATTTTGCTATTTCATTTGAGGACCAGATGAACTCCAAACACGTGTGAATTTTCCGTTCTTTTCAATTGGATCGCAGTTTGGTAGCTACGCCCTGGACGAACTGTAGCCATTCACTAACCAGCAAGAAAACACGACCGATTCCCGTGCAACCTGGTTCGGGGTAAAACTGGAGCAACAGCCAATAAACAACTAACTGAGGCTCGAGTACACAAAGGAATGTGGAGTCTAGCTTGTTGATAAATGAATCCGCGAAATTTCTAGGTCTCTATTGATAACTTGACCGATTTGCAGTAAATTGCACTGTGCTAATTTATTACTATAGTAAGGCATTTCTCAACCAGGACCTGCAAAATAACTGAAGACATCGATAAGCTCATGTCACAGATTCAGGTTTAAAGTATCGTTATATAAGATAATTTTTCACTGGAAGTTGTAAAGAAACTCAGATTTGGCTTACTGTCACCACTTCACGTATGAATATTGTACGCAAGTGAATAACAAAATAATATTTTATTAAGCATTTATTGTCCAGTTGGTGTTGCTAGCCCTCAAGCAATCATTGCTTATGACCTAGTAATGATTTGAACAATAAGAGTGTATTTTAGCTCCTTGTAAATAAATGAATGTTTTTAGCTGATTGTGATCGATACATTTTTAGGTACTAATAAAAATATTGTCATAATACATTCACGGTTACTTCATTTTTTTCCTGAAGTCCTGCTAAAGTTCTACTTCCAGGATATTCCTCCGCCTCGTGCAAACTAAGTTTAACTAAGTCTGGAAAATTACACCAAAGGACAACTCACCGAATTCGTTAGCACTCAGTTGTAATAATATTTTGCATGACAACTATTTCTTACTAGGCGCTACCAATACAGATTTTTTTCTCGCTGTTTTTATTCGTGATTTTTATAAATGAAATATTATAATGTATAAATAAAATACAGTTAAAACTTTAACTTAATGAAAAATAAGATCATTCAATGTTAACAGAGGTATAAAATGCTTGATACGTGGCATACTTAGTAAAATAAATTAATACGTTACACATGGGGTGATTTTTCAAAGGTTTGATTCACAAAGTGTGAAGAAACCGCGAATGGATTATATTAATAAAAATATTGCTAGCCAAATGATGTAAAATAACGTGAATATTTAATATAAAACTTGGGAGACGTGCGTAAATTTGCTGTGTTAACGGCTTAACAAGTTTGACTGTAACCGGTAGAAACATTCTAAATATTCAAAACCTCAGCCTCCGCCCCCCTTCCTCATGCGGCTACGTATTTCATACCTTAAATTTTGTATTTCCGCTATAATTTTGTTCACTGAACTAAAGCTGTCAGCAACATGTCACTAAGAGTTGCAACTATGAACGCCGAGGAAGTTAGCAAGTTGCGTAAGGACGAAATAACACACATCCCCCACCATAAAAATCAGAAAAAGTNATGAACGCCGAGGAAGTTAGCAAGTTGCGTAAGGACGAAATAACACACATCCCCCACCATAAAAATCAGAAAAAGTAAAGCAACAGCTGGAAAGGGAAATTTCCCACTAACCACGTGTTGAACAACTACATAATGCTTTACACACTTCCATTCACGGAAAAGTCTCATTCATCCCAACGAAGCATCGGTCGGAGGGGGGAAGGAGGTACAGTCCCTCTTTAATGTGTTTCCTCACGTTAGCAGGTTCGCGTTTTGACACGCGAGTTTAAATCATGNGAGAAAATTCAGTTTCCACTGTTTTAAGTACGAATTGTACACATAAACGTAGCTAAACACTACTTGTTTTAAGTCAAAGATACTTGGTGGTTTGGAGATCTAAAGCGTTACGTCCTTACAATCAGGAGGCCATGTCGGTGATGACTTGAGACCCATTGATGGCGTGAGTTAGAAACTGGACACCAAGCCGGTAAACTTATTTCATCGGAACCCCTCTGTAAATGAGAATGTTCAGCTCCTTTATCCTATCATCTGTGAGACAGCCGACCACGTTTGTGGTAAATTCAGTTATGTAATAAACACTGTTGATTATACCAGCCTTGTGAGATTCGTAGACAGCAGTCATTTGCCTCGATATACTCAGCATTTCTTTCTGTGTTTATTTTCTGTTTTTGTTTATCTTAATTTTCCACATGTTCAGTGTACAAACACATGCCTCCGCAAAACAAAAACACAAAGTTAAAAGTTCAAATACTACTGCTTACAACTCAGATAATAGTAGGATGATTGATGAATATTATGATTAAAAATATAACCGCACTAGAAAAAGTTACACACACAGAAATGAATACGTGATTCACCATCAAATTCAGATAATGTGCGTAGATTTTACGATAGAAAAATATAGGCGTGAAATTATTTTTTTATGGAAACTTGAAAAAATGGAACTTGCATACATCTGGTGGGCGCAATAAAACCCAAAAGTTCAAGATAATGTTAATTTATAAATTTTCCTTAGTAATCTAAGCGTTGGAAAAATTTATATTAGGCATGAGCCACTAAGTTGACAATTTGTTTTATCCATACTGTCATATTCTTTCAATAGTTAACGTGAGGGTATTCAGATACGTGTATAGTTTCGCAGTAATCGCACTTATGGCCTTAAGGTATTTCATACGTATATAGTGCATGTGTACATGAGACTCGATGATTGCAAAATAAGCCTCGGGTTCAGTTCACCGCGAAACTGTTTTAGCTGTTATTTATACACAGGAGTACGCGTGTGTCACAAGATTTGGAATGCGCTAAAGGGCAGACGATATCTACGGCTGTAATGAATTCCATAAACGTACCACAAACGCCGGCGTTAAGTTGACAAAACAAAAAAGTGAGAAACCCCATATCTGAGTGGAACCATCTCAATAAGATTGACGTGTTGGTTTCAGACCATTAGTTAGTCAAGTTCGTGTGCTGTTGGTGAAATTAAGGTGACAAAACAAACATAGGATACTTGGCATTTTTAAGTTGTTAGCCAGCCCATGACAAAGCCAAAGTTTGTAGTCTTCATTTAGAATGTAATTTACATTAAATCAGTGTAACAGAAAATTATGAAAGGTGTAACTTTAAAATCTGAATCACCGAAAAATAAATCTACAGACCCGGAAATTTCGCTATTTCATTTGAGGACCAGATGAACTCCAAACACGTGTGAATTTTCCATTCTTTTCAATTGGATCGCAGTTTGGTAGCTGCGCCCTGGACGAATTGTAGCCATTCACTAACCAGCAAGAAAAACACGACCGATTCCCGTGCAACCTGGTTCGGGGTAAAACTGGAGCATCAGCCAAATAAACAACTAACTGAGGCTCGAGTACACAAAGGAATGTGGAGTCTAGCTTGTTGACAAATGAATCCGCGAAATTTCTAGGTCTCTATTGATAACTTGACCGATTTGCAGTAAATTGCACTGTGCTAATTTATTACTATAGTAAGGCATTTCTCAACCAGGACCTGCAAAATAACTGAAGACATCGATAAGCTCATGTCACAGATTGAGGTTTAAAGTATCGCTATATAAGATAACTTTCCACTGGAAGTTGTCAAGAAACTCAGATTTGGCTTACTGTCGCCACTTCACGTATGCATATTGTACGCAAGTGAATAACTAAAAATAATCCTTTATTAAGAGTTTATTGTCCAGTTGGTATCGCTATCCCTCAAGAAATCATTACTTATGACCTAGCAACGATTTGAACAATAAGAGTGTCTTTTAGCTCCTTGTAAATAAATTAATGTTTTTAGCTGATTGTAATCGATACATTTTTAGGTACCAATAAAAATATTGTCATAATACATTCACGGTTACTTCACTTTTTTTCTGAAGCCCTGCTAAAGTTCTACTTCCAGGATATTCCTCCAGCCTGGTGCAAACTAAGCTTAACAAAGTCTGGAAAATTACAACAAAGGACAACTCACCGAATTCGTGAGCACTCAGTTGTAATAATATTTTGCATGACAACTATTTCTTACTAGGCGCTACCAATACAAATTTTTTCTCGCTGTTTTTATTCGTGTGTTATAAAGGAAATATTATAACGTATAAATAAAATACAGTTAAAACTTTAATTTAACGAAAAATAAGATCCTTATATGTTAACAGAGGTATAAAACGCTTGATACGTGGCATACTTAGTAAAATTAATTAATACGTTACACATGGGGTGATTTTTCAAAGGTTTGATTCACAAAGTGTGAAGAAACCGCGAATGGATTATATTAATAAAAATATTGCTAGCCAAATGATGTAAAATAATGTGAATATTTAATATGAAACTTGGGAGACGTGCGTAACTTTACTGTGTTAACTGCTTAACAAGTTTGACTGCAACCGGTTAAAACATTCAAAATATTCAAAACCTCCGCCTCCGCCCCCCTTCATCATGCGGCTACGTATTTCATACCCTAAATTTTGTATTTCCGCTATAATTTTGTTTACTGAACTAAAGCTGTCAGCAATATGTTACTAGGAGTTGCAACGATGAACGCCGAGGAAGTTAGCAAGTTGCGTAAGGACGAAATAACACACATCCCCCACCATAAAAATCAGAAAAAGTAAAGCAACAGCTGGAAAGGGAAATTTCCCACTAACCACGTGTTGAACAACTACATAATGCTTTACACACTTCCATTCACGGACAAGTCTCATTCATCCCAACGAAGCATCGGTCGGAGGGGGGAAGGAGGTACAGTCCCTCTTTAATG